>JAQFVV010001084.1:0-115295 GCA_028023455.1 Epiperipatus broadwayi | reverse complement strand
GAAATGAATATTGAAAATCACATCATATTTTGCCAATAAGAATGGAATGAAATAAATATTTACTTTTAATGTTTTATTGAGAAAAATACATCATTGTAATAATATTTACAATATTAAAAATATCCCACCTGTTTAAACATTGCTACATATATATATTACCACACAGGGAAAAACAAAATTAACAAAGAGTTTTAAAAAGGAAAATAAATAAATAAATATGCTAAGTGTAATAAAATTTGACTGGTTTTTTTAAGGAAAAATTATCTGGATTTTAAATGTAAATAAACAAGTCTTGTTATACTTCATTTGAAACGCTTACAGAATAAATCAATAAAGATTTTAAAAAGTTTGTTTTGAAGATTCCAATAATCTAAAGAATTATTCAGGAAAATTTATCTAGAGAAAAGTAGATAAACTTATCTTTTAAGTCTGCTACAATGGGAAGTATGATTTTTCATCACTTTGTTAATTATCAGTACATAAATCATCAAATAATTTTTGCTTTTGAATAAGTATTGAATATTGCTTATTATACATCCAACAGGATAATCAAATATATATATATGTGTGTGTTATCTGGAATGTTTGCTCATCACAATCTTAATTCTTATTTTAACTTACAACAATGGAATAACTTGGATGAATCATATAAAATTTAACGGATAAAAGTGTACTGTTATTTTTCTTTATTATTGCTATGTTATGTATATTACTTACATAAGGTGTTGTTTGGAAATTTTGTTTTTAAAACATATATGCTTTATTGTGGCATAAAAAATATATATATTGGGTTAAAGAAAAAAAAAGATGTGTAAAATATATACTTCTATTATATGTATTTTATTTATTTTTAGTTAAGGGAAAACCGGAAATTATATATATTGTTAATCTAGAGAAAGTGATAAAAATATTTACTTCTTTCATATTTTAAAACTAATTTTAATATATATTATTAAAGAGGTGAATATGCAGACATTTTATCAAATATATACTGTATACTAGAATGACAGATTATTTTCTTATATAAAAGAAAATTTGATATAAACCTTTTTCATTTCTTAATTTTATATGGGAATGAACTTGTCCACTTTGAATACAAATACAGGTTTGAACTTTATTGCTTAAATACATTGTGCTCTCTCTAATAAAAGAATAGTTGTCATTTTAAATGATTAATGATCATTTGACATGTATATTTCAGTGGGTCTGTTGATACCTTAAGGGTCCTGCAGTGTAAAATGGAGTATGTATGTCTCCACTGTTATTGTTGGTATTGTTTTATCTTGTTATAATTTGAGAATGATTAGTGACAGTTTTTAGCTGATAGGATGTTCCAATAAAATGGCATCCCATATATTAATATTAATAGGGAGCATAGGCTGATAGAGTGTCACCTATTGCTGATTTCATGAAAGAAAAGATTGGTAGAGGCAAAGTATTAATTAATGCTTATAAGCATAAATATTCCTAAAAAGAAAGGATATCCATGTTTTGCATTCTATTCTTTTCATGATAAGGCAAGGCTTACACACATGCATATACCCATTAAGAGGTAGTAGAATCAACCAGATTATTACACAACTGTCATGTTGTTTTTATAAAGCCTCCCTCTTTAGTGTTAAATTCCTCATGATAATCCAGAGTTAGTTTTTCCACCATGTATGGTGAAGTATAATAGGTCAAAATCATATAGCAAGTATAAAATTAGATTAAATTTAGGACCACTGATCTAGCTATAGTGTTTTCCTAATTGAAATAGTGTTTATGATGTTGGAGGATCATCATCAGTACAGACAGACCAAACCAAGATCTATTTGTAATTGTAGAATTTTTAGATGTAAAGCAAGAGATGCACATTGACAGCATGGATTCATCTTCATCAAATAATGAATTGGCAATAGATTGGGAAGATCAAGTGGGTATTCGATAATTAAGTGTGGATATAGGTAATGGTGTAGTGAGATCTATGTGTATTTGACTTTTGATGTTTATTCTTACTTTAATGCACCAAACCTATTCTTTTCAAATTTGAATGAGCTATTAATTACACAGAATATGATAATTGCCCTTATCATATTCTGATGAAAGAAATGGTTGGTATAATGCACTACTTTTATAATGTTAATTCTAAATTTAAACTTGGTGCATATCCTAAGGTTATAAATATACTGTTAGTTGTAATTTAAGTGCTAGTCAGCTTAAATAAGTTTCATTATCTTATTCTTTAAAATAAGTTAAAAAGTAATAAATGATAATTTGAATATCATTTTATAAGCAGGTTGTATCATTTGCTGAATATATAGTCAATGGGACACCAGGTATTTTTCCATCCATAAATTCTTTTAATAAATTAGCTTAGCTTCATGCCATATCTGTTAATTAAAAATTTGTACATATTGTAAATAAAGTTTGTTGTGTTTAAAATTTTATTTAGTTGCATGTAATCTTATTGCTAATTACCACATATATACACTATTATTGTTATTGCTATCAAACTATCAGAAGATTATAAATTGAAATCCTCATCAACTAATATAGTACTATTAACTAGATTATGCTATATCATAATAATTTTGGTAAGTCTTGTAATTTATTGGTACATCTAATGCCTTATCACACAATAACCAAAATGTTAATAACTTAGAGTACCGATTATTTTAAGTAATAGGTTAAAATATAAATATAATATTGATTTGATTGAGTTAGTTAAATCCACAGCACTATCATTCACTGATCTTGATCACATAATTAGTTGAGAAAGGGAATTTGGTAAGTTATTGTATTTATTTATTAAAAAAGTCATTCCCAGTCATAAATTTTAAAGTTTGTATTAGTTATAAAGTTTATGTGTAAATGCTAAATATAATTCTTAATTTGAGTTTATATTGAGAGCTGTTTTGTGCATTATGTTTGGGTAGTGGCAAAATCCCTCTCACTGACCCAAATATATATATTGTATAACAATTTTCAGTGTTTTAACCCTGAGAAGAATTAGTTGTTAAGTTTCAAAGTAGAATTTAAATTTGTCATAAATTTTATGCCTAGTTATTCATTATAGTTAGACTTAAATAGATTACTTTCACTGTTTTATTAAAGTCAACTAAGCTTTAAGATGTAAATTACTTCTTTGGCATAAAATGGGTAGTTTGTTTTAACTTCAAAATAAATAATCTGGTTGTGTCAAGCTGGAAATCCCTATTTTTTTTAGTTAACTTATTTTTTTACCATTTAATCTTATATTAGTTTATAGTTAAGATTTCAGTCTCCATCATTTACATTGTTCTTCAAATTCATCTTGATCATTCTTCTAGTTATTCATTTTCCTTAGACATTCATTCATTATCATAATTGATTAATTGTACATTAATTTTTATTCTTTTATCATCTTAACTATTCATTAGCTATTATTCTATCATCATCTTAATCATTCATTATTCTCATACATCTTTATTCTTTTCTCTTCATTCTTAGACTCATTTCATTCTACTATTTATTTATTACTTATTTTCATCATCCATTTAGTCATCTACATCATAATTTACTTATCATTTCCTTGACAGTCTTAATTTCATAATCATTCCAAGAGATATAATTATTAGCTAGTTATTGGTTTTCTGAATATCAAAGTTAGCTCATCATATTTTGGTTTGTTTGGATTTCAAAGCTGGTTTGACCAGACGTTATTATCTTGATTAATCATCTTGTGATCTTCTTCAAATCTATAGTTTCATGCTAGTTTTATTCAATACAGAAATCATTTCGTTCGTTTTACATTTTATTTCCTTATGCTCATATTCTTGATAATGAGAGTACGATAGGTTGCATAGAAGAATTTAGTCACTAAAACAGGCGGCATGATTCGTTTATGACCAGTTAGATCAGTGAGAAAGTTACAGTTGAGATTATGGTGCAATGTAGTGGCTTGATTGATTGATTAAGGATGTATCTAGGTTATAAGGGATTATGGCACCCAGAAATGTGTAGGCCTAGCTTTCCAATGATCAGATGGAAGGTTACAATATATATATATATATATATATATATATATATATATATATGTGTGTGTGTGTGTGTGTGTGTGTGAGGTGATGATCCAGACCAACTGATGCCTGCTAGTTCAACATGAAATATTTGTATTGGAGATTATTTATATTTTTTGCATGCATTTGGTCATGTATATCCTTTCTATAAAATAGAGTGGTACTAAAGAAAACTTGAAAGTCTAAATTCAAATACCCTCTAATTACATCTAGCTTAAAGTGTATATACTATAGATATATTTAAATATCTATAATTATGATTTAATATATTGACCAAATTTTATTTCATTATTATTAATTTAACTTTTATTTTTATTGTACAATGTTTATATTAATATTAATATTTATTTTATTTTAAATATTGTTGTTTTTTGTTATAAATATAAATGGACACTACTGTTTTGTAAAAATTATGAAAGTTAAAATTTAATTTTATTGATTTGTTTATTTATAAAATCTTCCGATAAATTTTTATATTGATAATGTCTTTTTTAAATAATTGACTCTCTGAGCAAATAATTTTTGCACTTTTTAGTACTATATATAAATATAAATTGAATCCCAAATATTTTTTCAATAAAAATTTTAAATGATTCACATAAATATAATTAAATTGTAAATAAAAACAAACATTAGGTGTCTTTATATGTTTATAGCATATATATCATCATCATCATCAACCATTATCAATCCACTGCAGGATGAAGGTCTCTCCAAGTTTAATCCATCTTCTCCTATCTTTGGCTTCTCTTCTCCATATCACCCCTGCACACTTTCTTATTTCATAAATCCATCTCACATGTGGTCTCTCTATGGGTCTTTTACAATCTCTTGGAATCCAGTTTAAAATTTCAATTGTCCATCTATTATCATCTCTTTTAGCAATATGTCCTGCCCAATTCCACTTCAATCTTTTAATTTTTTCAATGAGGTCAGTAACACCTCTTTGTTCTCTTACCCATACATTGTGTTTTCAATCTCTTCTTGTTACTCCCAACATGAATCTCTCCATACTTCGTTGAGTGGTCTGAAGTCTATGTATTGCTCTTCTATTAAGTGTCCAAGTCTCAGATCCATAAGTAAGAACTGGTAAAACACAATTGTTAAAAACCTTCCTTTTCAAATACATAGAAATATTTCCTTTTAGTATCAAGTTATTTCTACCAAAAGCACTCCAACCAATTTTAATTCTATGATTAATTTCTTCCATTATGTTTTCATCTGTAGTAATAATCTGTCCAAAGTATTTGTAACTGTTAACTTCTTCTAATTAATTATAATCAATCTTTATTTTCATATTTTGAGCAAATCAATTAAACATTACTTTAGTCTTTTTAACATTTATCTTTAGTCCTACTTTCTACTTTCATCTGATAATTCCTGCAACATATCCTGCAGCTCTGAAGCATTATTGGCAAAAACAATGGCATCGTCTGCGAAATCTAAATGACTTAAATAATCTCCATTTATTTTCACGCCTTTAGTTTCCCATTTTAATCCACAAAATACTTCTTGCAGCACTGTTGTAAAAAGTTTTGGAGATATGGAGTCACCTTATCTTCCATCTTTCTCAATGTTGACTTTCCCAGTATCATTATGTAATCTAATTGTTGCTGTTGTATTTTTATAAACATTCTTCAAAATATGACAATATCCTGGATCTATACTTTGATGATCCAATGCTTTAATCACTGAAGAAATGTTTATAGAATCAAATGCCTTTTCATAATCTACAAATCCAAAACATAATGACAACTCATATTCATTCGTCCTTTCTATAACTTCTCTCAACACCTGGATATGATCTACTGTACTAAAACCACTTTTAAATCCAGCTTGTTTTCTTGGTTGGTGGAAATCCAATGTTCTCTGTAGACAAGTTGTAATTATCTTGGTAAAAATTTTATATAAAACTGATAAAAGGCTGATAGGTCTGTAATTTCTAATATCTTCTTTATCACCTTTTTTAAACATTAATATTATCACTGCATTCTTCCAATCATCGGGTACATCTTTATCATTTAGACATTTGGTATATATCTTTGCTAAAAAAAATTTCTATTTTTTCACCTGCTTCTTTTAATATATCAATTATAATTCCATCATTACCTGGAGCCTTTCCTTTTTTCATACATTTAATTGCATGTCTCACTTCTTCATTTAAAAATTCTGGGCAATTCGGAAGATGTAATAGATATAGGAGGTACTTGTTCTTTATTACTATATAATTCTTGATAAAAACCTTCTACCAATTTCATGATGTCATCTCTCTTTTTAGTAACAATTCCATCTTTTTTTCTTATTGCAGATATAAATTTCCTACCAATACCAAAATGTTGTTTTACATTCTTAAGACTTTTATTTTCTTCTACAGCTTTCCTTGCTAGTTCAGAGTTATACTTTCTTATATCATTTACAACTCTTTTCCGCACCATTTTACAAAATTCGAGATATTCAATTCATTTTAATGCATCATTTTTGTATATCTTCATATTCCTTTTTTTCTTCATAAATTCTCTAGTCTCAGTAGAAATTTTATTGGTCACTTGCTGCTTTTTTCTACCAGCTATTTTTGTTGCAGTTTTTAAAAGTGTATCAGTTATTTTCTTATTAATTTCATTCAAATCTGAATCATGTTCAAAATCTACTAATACTTGAAACCGCTTTTTAAGTTCTAATTTAAATTCATTAGAATGTTTCTGAAGATTAGGAATATCAACTGTAAATATTGTTTTTCTTAATAATTTTTGTCTCTCTAGTTTCATATTATTGCATATCTTACACCTTACTAATCGATGATCACTTCCTGTGTTAAATTTATTAAGAACATTACAATCTTGAAATATGTATTTCCTGTTACTCAAAATATAATCCAATTCTGCTGTCCCTTCATTTGGATGCTTCCATGTCCATTTCCTTTTAACATTTTTCTCAAAAAAAGAATTCATAATATAAAGTTTTTCTTTTTCTGCAAACTCCACAATTCTATGTCCTCTCTCATTTCTATTACCATAACCAAAGTTACCTACAGCACTTTCATCTTTCATTTGTTTACCAATTCTAGCATTAAAGTCTCCCATAACAATTTTAAAATGTTGTTTACTCTGATCAAAAGCCTTTTGTACATCCATATAAAAATCTTCTACTACTTCATCACTATGAGAACTTGTTGGGGCATAAACCTGAATTATCTGCATTTAGTATTTACTATTAAGTTGTATAACTAATCTTGTCACTCTGTCCGTTATATCATCAATCTCGACAATATTGTTCTTCCACTTTTTATTTATAATGAGTCCTACTCCACTTGTATTTCCAATATTTGTGCCTTTATAAAGACCCAAAATTGTTTCTTCACCTTTTCTTCTAACTTCACAAAGTCCAATAATGTCCCATTTAATACAAGAGAGTTCTTCTTCTAATTCTTGCAATCTTCCTTCACTTGAAAGTGATCTGCAGTTGTAAGTACCTAAATAAAAAGTCATCATCAAATGGCAGCCTGGGTCCACAATCAGGGGATTCTTAGTACCCTCCACCTTCGGCCACCAACTGCTGCCTTGGTTGATGACTTTACAGACTCCTGGGAATAAGGGCCATGCTTTATTTTTATCTGTCATAATTGTATATATGTATTGGAAAAATATTTATCATTTACACAAACATTCATTCTGCCTTATCAGGCACTGAGAAGAAAGACCATGGTGTTTCTTTATCTTAAAATCAGAGGTAAAAAGCCAATAAACTCACCACACTGGCTAATGCATGTTGGTGAGCAGCACATCCATGTTTGTATACTATATGAATAATCACATAGTAATAACAGCTGCAATGACAAGAACGTATGGAGTGGACATTAGGAATTTGCCCTGCTCGGTTCCTTTAAGGCCTCCAAGAGGAATCAAAGGGTCTCCTTTCAGTTAATAGCAAACTCCTTTATAATTAGAAATATATATATATATATATATATATATATATATATATATATATATATATATATATATATATATATATATATATATATATATTAATTCAACAAATAATATATATATATATATATACAGTGGCATTCTTAATAATCTTGAATTTTTTCTACCAGTTATTAATTATTTTTACAAATATATATATATATAAATAATACTTCAATTCCACCAATGTACTCACTTCAAACACAAGAACAGACTTATAAATTATAATAGTTTTTTTTTTACTTTTGTGTGACATGTTTACATCCATCCAGAAATTCATTGCATACAAAATTCATTTTGAAAATTCTTAAAGTAACTAACAATTATTGCATAATCACACTCATTCCTGCATGAGACGTGATACATCATAAAGAGATCAGCAGTTAGATATATCTGAGGGTGAAATAATGAAATCAAAAATTAATATATATATATATGCTTCAGGAATAATAATCAATTTGAGTACTTCAAGTACTAGTATAAATGGCTTGTAATTGTTATTGATAAGTATATCAAAAAATCAAACAAATATTTGAAAATTATTAGAATAACTTGTCATTTTCATTTCTATATTCACAACATTATATTTTATCATGATATTAAGGGAAGTTAAAATCAGTGATAAATATATTGTAGCTAAATAATAAATGCTCCTTTTAGCAGTTTGTTTTTTATCTAATTTTTATAAGTATGGCTAATTTCACATGACAAATCTTACCTTTTTGTTTGTGAGAATTTTGTCATATTAAAAGTATAGACATTATTTCTCGTTTCTTTATTCTCTTATATAAGTGGCCAGGGATAATAGAATTAAATATAATGTATTTTTTGATATTTTAAATATCACCATAGTCTATATATATATATATATATATATATATATATATATATATATATGTGTGTGTGTGTGTTGTTAATAAATATTAGTATAAAACATATCTAAACTTAATAATAATAATAATAATGTAACTATAAGAATGTTTCCGTTTCATTTAAAATTAATTTAAATTTTATTTCCAATTTTATTGGCTGAGTGAGGTAAAAGTTTAAACTTTTAATTGGTCAATTGACAAACTCAATGATCAAATGGTCAAAATATATTCATCTTTTTAATATTATATTCACTTTAGTTTCGTTTATAAAAAGTATATTAATAATTTATCAGCTTATGAAAGTGAACGAAAGTATTTTCAAAAATATCTCTTGATTTATAATTAGAAAAATATTTGTGAGTGGAAATTGTAAAAGGAACGTTACCTGCCAACCAAAAAGATTTGCTGACATCAGTGATTTCTTCCCACTTTTATGTTGCGATAAGTACATTGCAATAATTAAATAATTTTTGATAAAGTCTTAACCATTTTTCTAAAATAATTTTATTTTTAACATATTTTATCATAATAATTTATAATTTGTCAAAAAATACTTTTAAAATGGTCTAAAACATTTGTTTATTATTTTCAAAATGAAACAAAAAGAAATTGTAACGCTTTAATTTTTGACAGCCGTTTTCTTTGTTGTCAAAATTTAACAGCCAATCAGATTCAAGAAGAGGTGTTATTTTTGCTTTGTAACACATATAAGGCAATTTTTATTGATTTTTTACTTGTAAAATAATTCAAGAGAGGGCAGCATCTTACAGAATTTTTTTTCTCTTTAAAACGAGTTCAAAATCTTAATCATAGCATGAAAAGTGACTGATTTAGAGTGACGTCAAGCCACCTCAGTTTTAAACGAATCCATCCATCAATGGGTTATTATTATATTAAGATATTAACAATTATTTATCGGTTAATCCTAATATTTATGTATATAGGAATATAAATATTTTTTATAAAATGTATCATTATATATATATATTTATATTATAATTGAAATAATAAATTTAACGGTTTACAAACTAATACAAACAATCCTTAAACCTGCAGAAGTACTTTGGTTAATTTCTTAAACCTGCCTTCATTTGAGGCAGGTTTAAGAAATTAACCAAAGGTACTTCTGCAAATTTAAGGATTGTTTGTATTAGTTTGTAAACCGTTAAATTTATTATTCAATTATAATTACAATTTTGTTTTTAATTAATGGACATTTTCTTTATATATATATATATATATATATGTGTGTGTGGGTGTGTGTATTAGGTATTGAATTCAGACAACTAATAGTAATTAGAGTTGGAAATAATGAGATCGTTACATATGAAGCCTAACCACAAATAATTATAATCAGTAATAAGCTTAAGACTACATGTCAAATATATTAAAATTATTATAATTATACAATTTTTACCATAAATAAGATTTAATGTACAGTCCATCTTCCAATATTCTTCAGAATTACAGCTTCATAAAATAATTCACATTTACACTCACAATCATTCTTTTAAAATATTCCGTGTTATATTAATTATAAAATAAACTCATGCAATTAATCATTATATTATTTTTAGTTATTATTTTAAGAAATGTACCTATCTTATTTTTAATAGATTAATAATATTTAACTTTTATATTAGATAAATAAACAGAATTCATATTACGTAATTCCAGTGATATCTTCTTTTAACCATAAAGTTCTTTAATCCTAGGCACACATTCACTAGAACACCATTTCCTGTTTCCGGTCCATCACGTGTTTTTTTAAAAGTTTATGAAAAATGAAAATGTTCTTTTTTTAAAAATAAGCTCCCTCAAGAAAATAAAATAAAATTAAAATAGTTTATAGGATCCTGATCTAGTTCTTTAAAGAATATTATTTAAAAGTTATTATTTTTTAAAATTAGTATATAGTTTATAAAATTCTCATTAAATTATTTTGATTAACTTGGATGTCCATGTATACTTTACTTGCGCATTCCTTAATAAAATATCTAGGTAAGAATAAGCTTCTTTATTTATAAACGACCAGCGTCTAAATTATTTCAATATAATAATTTTTATTATATTAAGACTTTCAGCTAACTATATTTTCAATTTATTTGCCTTTTAAAATTGTCAATATTCAGTCTTTTAAACATAAAGACTTAACAAGGCAAGTATTCATAAAACTACTTTTATTTCTAATATCTTTACTTAAGATATATATTTAAATTTATAGCTTGCAAAAATACTTTCTTCCTAAAGAAGTATTTTATTCTTTAAAATATCTATTTTCTAATAGTCAATAGTAATTAGCTTTTAAAATTATATACTGTCCAAAATATTACTTTTCTCCATCTCGTAATTTTCCGAACTAATCCAGCGTTTGTCATATTTCTAGTATAAAGTTTCCGATATATTTTCACTATATATGATGTTCCCATGACTATTTGCTTGCAAATTGAGCTTAATAGAGATGACCGATAGGGAAAAAATTAAATCAACACTGCATATTTATCATTTAAAATTTCTATAACTTATTTTCAAGACACTCTTATAATTTTGAAAATGATTCTAAAAGTGTCTATAAATTTACATAGCTATTTTTAATAACACAATTAACTTGAAAAATCAATCACAGAGTCCTCTCCTAACAATTGAACTGAGTTTTTATACCGGAAGAAACTTCTCATTTGATTGGTACATTTAAACAATCAACTTGCTGGCTTATTTACATATTTACCAACAACACAAAATTAAAAATAAATAATGACTTATTTAATATTTAATATTTATTACATTATTACATTTTTAAAATAATTCTTATCGTTTATTTAAATCCACTAAATATTTTTAAAATATTCTTATTTACTTGATTTTAATTTAAACTTTTATAAGATCATTTTTAAATAAACTAAATCTTATCTATACGTTATATTTTTAAAACAATATTTTAAAAATCAGATTTAATATTCTACATTGATTTATCTTTATTTTATCTCGTGATAGCTCACGTATTATTTATAAATTTTATAACATGATTTTAAAATAGTTCTGCAACTTTACTAAACAACTTCCAAGCATGTGTGTGTATATTTAACTAACATCTGTTTTTTTTTTATAACACAAGAAACGCTTGTCATCGTCTAAAAACAAACTAACAATTGCATTTTTTTTAAAATAAATATTTTTTAAATAAACAAGATATTATAATAGATTTTAAAATAATTATTCGATATTATTAAAATCAAATATCAATCTTCTATTTAAGTATTACAATAATTAAAATATTTATATTCTCTTATAATATTATTTTATCAACAATAAACATATGTATTTAATTTTACTTGTCTTTTTAACACTTTTGACTTTAAATACCTACTTATTAAATATATTAATGCAGTATTGATTATGGCCATTTTTCCCAACTATATGTTATAATCATCATCATTTAAAATGTCTCTCTCAATATCAGCACAATTTCACATATCAAATATTCATAGATTGCTTTAATTAAACCTTTTGAAATATTACCATAAGCAAAATTAACATCACATATTCAAATATATCTTAAATTTAAAATTTTTAATAGATTAGCACAAAATTAGATGGTGACCCATACAAAAGGGCACATATTCCCCTCCTTCGGATAAAATTTTAAATTTAACATCTATCTTCATCTTCTTTAATCCACATTTATCATCTTCATCTTTCTTATCATTAAATCTCATAGTAAATTACTTTAACATAAAATTTTATAAAGCATTGAAATATCATCTTAAATTTCAATTAGAAAACACTTTTAAATAAAACTACAATGACTTTCTTTTACTTTATAAATTAAGTTTCACTTCTCTCTACTCATCTCCTAATTAGGTCACTCTTACTTCCCTAATATTACTATAAAATATCAAATATTTAAATTTCTTTAAATACACCTCTTACATAAACTACTATAAATACATATTCCTATAGTTAATACTATATTTTAAATTACTTTATGTATTTTACTTCTAAACTTATTGCTAATTTCATTAGCAATTTTATAGATCATTGTTTAATAAATCTATATACTTTTCATTTAAAGAGATTAACTTAATCCCTTAAGATTGATCAATTTTCATGATCACTACTATAATATAAATTAATCTTTCATAAGATCTACTTACATATACTTTAAACACATGAGTCTTTATACTTTCCATCTTTATTATTCAACTTTTTGCTTAAAATATTTACTTTAACAGCTAATTCCACTTTTATTTTAGTCATTCTGACAAAACCTTATTTCTCCTTAAATTACCATTTATTAACTTAATAAATAACATCTTACCATACATATTTTATAAACTTCTTCAGCTAAAGTTTTATTTATTCTACTAATTTATCATATATAATAAATTATTTCCTTATGTAAACAAAGCAAGTATTTAAACATTACATTAAAATATTTATTCACAACATTTTTACAATTTTAACTCACACATCAGAAGGAAAGGGAATTAAACTCCTTGCATTATACGTCCCTTTTTCCCCAGCTGGTGTAGTTAACATAAAGGCATTTTCACCTACTTTGAAGGTTGCTAACATAGAAATATCTTATGTTTGTTTTACAAAAAAAAAAAAATACTAATATAATATAATGCCATAATACATTATCAAATACACATCTTCTTTAAGAATTATTTGTCTTAATTATTAAATATCTTCTTCTCTAAATCTAAACTTTAATTTTCTTTCTCCTTTCTTAAATCTCACCTTAACTTTTCCTATCTTCTTTCCTTTATTAAGATTATTCTCAAGAAAATCTGTTATAAATTTCTCATGCTTTGGATATTTAAGTCTTACTTTTATCTTGCTTAAACTTTTATTCCAATTAAATTTTCCATTTATAACTTCATCATTAGGTATTAAGTTCCTAATTCCTTCAAATAATATTTCTTTAAAAATATCAGCTTGTACATGAATATTTTTATCATCAATAATACATTTAGATATCACTTCTTGCATTTTATTCTTAAATTTATTACTACTTATATCTATAATTTTTAATAATTCATGCTTCAACAGCTCTAAATAGTTTTGCTTTGAGGATTTTGATTTTACCTTTGTAAATCTACCAAACCTTTTATCATCAAGATAATATTTCTTAAAATTATTAATTTGGTCTATAGTTCTTTCTCCAACTAACTTTTCATAGGATTTACACATTCTTATCATTTCTTTAGTCAATTTAAAATATTCTTTAGGATTCTCCAGTATTCTTTTATATAATTCATTCCTACTATTAATTATTTCAATAGATTTTATAGAAATCTCTTTTTTATTCTGAACTACATCTTCTTTAATATTTCTAATTTCTTCACTAATATGATTTATATCATTCTTTACTTCATAAATATCATCTTTTATGTTCCCTTTGTTCTGAACTATGGCACTTCTAACATCTTTAATATCTTCATTAATATTACTAACTTGGTTCTTAACTTTACCAATCTCAGTATCTACTTTTAATTTATAGTCATCAATTTTTAAAGTTAAATTATTATTGTTAATTCTACATTGATCAATAGATTCTGCTATTTGATCTTTTAGACTTTTAATTGTGCTTTCTGAAAATTCATGAAGTTTTCTTTCTAGAAATTCTTGATTTCTATCATCAATTTTTAGTATTTTTAATTTTAAAGACTCAACTACTTTTTCATTTTTATCAAATCTTATATCTATATTATCCATTCTATCTTCCATTTTTTTATTAAAACTCATTACAACTGCAAAATTATCTTTTATTTCTTCTTTTAAAGAATTATTCTCTTCTTTCACATTTTCTTTTAAAGAATTAATATCTTCTCTAAGAGACTTATTCTCCTCTTTCATTTCTGCTTTAATAGAATCAATACTTTCTTTTAAAGAATCAAATTTAATATTATTTATATGACTTTCTTTTTCTATTTTTTCTTCAATTCTAATATTATTTTTATTACTTTCTTCCTTCATTTCTGCTTTAATAGAATTAATAATACTTTGACTCATTAATTCAAAATGTTTCATAATGTCAGACATTGAAAAGTTATCTACTCCTTTCTTAGTTTTTACTACTTCTCTGTCTGTTGTTTTAAAAATTATCTCTTCCTCCTCCTCTATTTCATTATCCATATTTTGAGTATTTTCTAATATTATTTCTGAATCTGTTAATTTCTCTATTTCTTTACTCTCCACACAACTATTATCCTCAACAACAAAATTGGACATTTCAACTTCTAGATCTTTATCCCAATTACTCATTTTTATTTTTTAAAATTCAATTCTATTATTATGCAGTTTTTATTATCAATATTTTTAAAATAATTCCCTATCAACCTTTCCATCTCCACTCAATTCACTTCTACAATTAATCATAAAATAGTATCTTTGAAAACTCTACACTATTTATTATTAAATAATTGTATAACTTCAAATAACAAAATTGTGTCACATCATTTATTTTTACACCTATGATCCACAGACAATTTGCACATAATATATAATATTAAATATACATCTAAAATATTTTAAGAATTGATATGGTCACATTATAAAATAATTATTTGCCACATTTCCATAGTTTACCTATTTATCTACTTA
Organism: Epiperipatus broadwayi; assembly: GCA_028023455.1. Taxonomy (NCBI): domain Eukaryota; kingdom Metazoa; phylum Onychophora; class Udeonychophora; order Euonychophora; family Peripatidae; genus Epiperipatus; species Epiperipatus broadwayi. Next base: position 99,809 of record JAQFVV010001084.1, on the reverse strand, counting down.
TTAATTTAAAATTAACACAGTATTTAATTTTTAAATAATCATATTATAGATACCACATGAAAATATAATAACTTTACTAATAAGATCTTTATTCTATTTTTATAATCAACATCTAATCAATTATAAATATTGTTATAAAATACTAATTATTTATGTTTAATAAATATACTAATCACTAACTCCTAAATTATACATTTTAATACATACACTATTTTTATTAAATAATTATACCTATCATTTTATTCTCCTAACATATACTATCCCTAAAATTATGTATCCTAATCCCTAATTAAATATCTAAGCCTAAAATAATTAATCACTAAAATCTTTCTTTTCCACCTATCGGGCCGATAAAATTGTAATCCTAACATATCGATGGCCCACCACGTTGCCGGCGCCAAAATCCTTCTTTTCCAACCATCGGGTTGATAAAATTATAATCCCAACATATCAGGCCCACCACGTTGCCGGCGCCAAAATCCTTCTTACCCTTTGTACCCTTACTTCTCGATGTATAATATAGTTTGAAATACGACTAGCTCAATTAAATTATAATGCTTAATTAAAATTTGCATATCTATCTTTAATATACTTTTATATTATCATATTCTAATTAAATTTATTATCAATTATCAAAATCAATATATTTCTATATTATGTACTAATTAAATAAGTATTTATCAAAATCATGAGACTGTGAAGTAAAGTTACAAAGCAATAAGTAGATTTACATTGAGTCAATATCTTCCAAGACATTGTCTCAATGGCATAAGAATACTGTTACCTCTTTATTAACTTACTACTACATCTACAGCATTCTTATGGCTTTTAAAATAAAATAAACTATCTTTAATAATAATAAATAAATAAATCTTAACTTTTAATTTTAAAAGAATATAATTAAATAATCTCAGGTTCTTCTAATTATCTTAAAGTAATGATAACTCATGTAAATAAGTATGATATGGGATTTTATATCAAACTTAAATACACCTAACTTATTTTAATAATAATAATAATAATAATAATAATACTCTTAGGGTATAACTTAACCTTATCTATTCCTATTATATCATCAATCATTAAATAATAATAACATGTCTATCTTTTATTTTCATATAGTATCTTAATTTTAGAATAGATCAAAATCTTACAACTTAATAATCTGTGGCAATAAATAATATTGTACTCTTATATTATGCATTATAATTACTCTATGACCATTGTAATATGATGTAATAATGTCAATCAATTCTCATAAATGATAATCAGGAAAATATTGTGTTTATTTCTAAATAATAATAATAAATTCATATTGTGCAAATATTATGTTTGTTCAAATTATCTGTTGTCAAATGCTGTGGTGTAAAATAATGAACTCGACACACTTTTAAAACGAATTAAACAAATTTATTTACATTAACTTCAACTAAGAATTTATTTACAATATTTACAGTTCAAAATTATGAAAACAAAGAAAATAAAATAAGAAAATAATAATACAATATGTTTACACTGTTATTAACTCATACTCCTAATAAGTAATTATACATTCTTTAAAATGCTGTACTAATAACATTGAAGTATGTTTTCAAAACTTAGACTTTAAACAAATATCAGTGAACTTCAATTATTACACAGAAAAATTTATGTAAACAATGTTTATATAGCATATGTAAACAATTAAACTTTACTAATTAAATTGCTACATCACTTAAATATTACTGTTATTCATTTCATCATGTACTAGTATGTGTTCACTTTACTATTAGCATTACTTTAATAGCACAATATAGAAACTAATGTATCCTTATAATGTAATAACAAATAATTGATTATAATTTTATATTTCACTTAATGCAATTCATGCTACATGTTTTATCAAATATGCATTACATATATGTACTGTTAAAATAATAATATTTAAATTATTCATCAATTTCAAATTCATAAAGCACTATATTAGATAAATTTTATGATTCTTTTCTGTGTGAAATTATTACTTTACTTTATGTGTTATTCTACTCCTTCTTAATAAACTTTTATCTACAAAACATCCTCTAAAACTTATTTAAAATTTCCGGAAAACAACCTTCAACTTTAAATAAATACTAATTATCCAAATTATTTATACTACGTCATCTATATTCAGTAAACCTTTAATTCAAACATAAACTTCTACATAAAACTTAACTTAATTTATCCAATAAAATAAAAATAAAATATAGACTTTGAGATCTCTTCCTAACTTGAAATAAAATAATTACTTGTATGAATAATAAATATAATTCTAATACTCCAACATAATAATAATAAAAATAAAAAATCAAAATTTATTTACGAAAGAATCATATAATTATTTCTAAGCTTCTTATGTAATGTTGTATCATATTTATATCATAAATTCAAATTATGCATATTTAAATAAAACTGTTACTGCCAATATAATGTGTGTGTATTTTTAAAATATTCATACATTCATTCAACAATAACATATCATTTGGTTGATCTAAAGAAAAACATATTAAATACATCAAAATTATTATTATTATACAATTTTTACCATAAATAATGATTTAATGTACAGTCCATCTTCCAATATTCTTCGGAATTACAGCTTCATAAAATAATTCACATTTACACTCACAATCATTCTTTTAAAATATTCCGTGTTATATTAATTATAAAATAAACTCATGCAATTAATCATTATATTATTTTTAGTTATTATTTTAAGAAATGTACCTATCTTATTTTTAATAGATTAATAATATTTAACTTTTATATTAGATAAATAAAACAAAATTCATATTACGTAACTCCAGCGATGTCTTCTTTTCACCATAAAGTTCTTTAATCCTAGGCACACATTCACTAGAACACCATTTCCTGTTTCCGGTCCATCACGTGTTTTTTTAAAAGTTTATGAAAAACGAAAATGTTCTTTTAAAACCAAAATAAAAGTTCCCTTCAAGAAAATAAAATACAATTAAAATAGTTTATAGGATCCTGATCTAGTTCTTTAAAGAATATTATTCAAAGTTATTATTTTAAATTAGTCTATAGTTTATGAAAAATTATCATTTAATTATTTTAAATTAACTGGGACATCCACATATTACTTGCGCATTTCTTAACAAAATATCTAGGTAAGAATAAGCTTCTTTATTTATAAACGATCAGCGTTTAAATTATTTCAATATAATAATTTTTATTATATTAAGACTTTTAGCTAATTATATTTTCAATTTATTTGCCTTTTAAAATTGTCAACATTCAGTCTTTTAAACATAAAGACTTAACAAGGCAAGTATTTATAAAACTACTTTTATTTCTAATATCTTTACTTAAGATATATATTTAAATTTATAGCTTGCAAAAATACTTTCTTCATAAAGAAGTATTTTATTCTTTAAAATATCTATTTTCTAATAGTCAATAGTAATTAGCTTTTAAAATTATATACTGTCCAAAATATTACTTTTCTCCATCTCGTAATTTTCCGAACTAATCCAGCGTTTGTCATATTTCTAGTATAAAGTTTCCGATATATTTTCACTATATATGATGTTCCCATGACTATTTGCTTGCAAATTGAGCTTAATAGAGATGACCGATAGGGAAAAAATTAAATTAACACTGCATGTTTATCATTTAAAATTTCTATAACTTATTTACAAGACACTCTTATAATTTTGAAAAATGATTTTAAAAGCGTCTATCAAATTTACGTAGCTATTTTTAATAACACAATTAACTTGAAAAATCAATCACAGAGTCCTCTCCTAACAATTGAACTGAGCTTTTATACCGGAAGAAACTTCTCATTTGATTGGTACATTTAAACAATCAACTTGCTGGCTTATTTACATATTTACCAACAACACAAAATTAAAAATAAATAATGACTTATTTAATATTTAATATTTATTACATTATTAAATTTTTAAAATAATTCTTATCGTTTATTTAAATCCACTAAATATTTTTAAAATATTCTTATTTACTTGATTTTAATTTAAACTTTTATAAGATCATTTTTAAATAAACTAAATCTTATCTATACGTTATATTTTTAAAACAATATTTTAAAAATCAGATTTAATATTCTACATTGATTTATCTTTATTTTATCTCGTGATAGCTCACGTATTATTTATAAATTTTATAACATGATTTTTAAAATAGTTCTGCAACTTTACTAAACAACTTCCAAGCATGTGTGTGTATATTTAACTAACATCTGTTTTTTTTTATAACACAAGAAACGCTTGTCATCATCTAAAAACAAACTAACAATTGCATTTTTTTTTAAATAAATATTTTTTTAAATAAACAAGATATTATAATAGATTTTAAAATAATTATTCGATATTATTAAAATCAAATAACAATCTTCTATTTAAGTATTACAATAATTAAAATATTTATATTCTCTTATAATATTATTTTATCAACAATAAACATATGTATTTAATTTTACTTGTCTTTTAAACACATTTGACTTTAAATACCTACTTATTAAATATATTAATGCAGTATTGATTATGGCCATTTTTTCCAACTATATGTTATAATCATCATCATTTAAAATGTCTCTCTCAATTTCAGCACAATTTCACATATCAAATATTCATAGATTGCTTTAATTAAACCTTTTGAAATATTACCATAAGCAAAATTAACATCACATATTCAAATATATCTTAAATTTAAAATTTTTAATAGATTAGCACAAAATTAGATGGTGACCCATACAAAAGGGCACAATATATATATATATATATATATATATATATATATGCAAAATTATATAATATATATGATATATATATATATATATATATATATATATATATATCATATATATTGTAGGGTATTGTGTTCAACCCCTACATAACAAATTCTCTAATACCTCAGAATGCAGAGAAATATATCTTTATTCAATTGATGTTATTTATCAAGAAAAGACAACCTACATTTTTAAATATCTATTAGTTAGAATTATAAGGCACATACAAACAGTTGTCTGTAGACACAGACTCAATGAATAATTTTTTTTTAACTTTGCTTATTAACATTCTTTAAACCTAATTTATATTCGCTAAATTATAATATTTTTTTCTTTAATCATACTTTGGTTCTAATATATCTTTTACTGATTTATTTAATGAATTTTAATTTATAGCTTTTAAATCATTGAGATTAATTTTTAAAAGGAAGGTTTAAAACCTAAAGACATTTATAGATGTATTTAAAGAAAATAGTTTTTTTTTCTATTATTTAAATAATTTTACTTTCTTTATAAAACAGTTATATTATTTAACATCAATTTGTTTTATTTTGTCTGAAAGAGTTATAGAGTTTCACTTAACCTTTTAGGCTGAGGTCAAGGATTAATAAGAGAGAAATGAAGGTCAAATTTCAGACTTGAAAAAAAAGGGGCTGCTGACAAACTCCAGATCATTTTTTGATTTCTTACTAAGTGATAAATTTTTAAAAATTGTCAATTCACAAATAATATTTAACCCAGACCATTAATGGAATGCAATTATTACTGACCAGGTATTTTTAGTAACAAACATATGTGTGATGTCACTAGTCAGTCAATAGGGAGAGAAGGGGAGAATAAACTTGATTTCTTGTCAGAAACCAACATTATTTTTTATATATTTGAAGGTTTTTACAACCTGATGGCAAGTTAAAAATATTTTGTTGAGGGCCTCCTTAGGCCTCAAGAAACCTATGCACATCAGAAGAGTTTGAATCCAAAATATTTAATACATCTTATAACTGTCTGCTAAATATGAAAGAAGAAACTTATTAAATCACCTGTGCTGTTAAATCCAAGTGCTGACAATTACAAATTAAAATGCTGAAATTTGTGAAACCATGCCATTTACTGAGTTTGTATCAAAGCAAAGCAAAATGCTAAAATATATGGAAGGCAGAAATATCCATCTGTCTATCAAAAGTAATTATACCCAGAAGAAATGAAGAAACAATCCCAATGATAAAAGTATCCCTATAGAAGCAAGTTATTTCATCATAATCATTGCAGTAAAAGAATTGCAAGCCCAAGCCAAAATAGGACTGTTCCAGTAAACCACTGCAATTGATAAATATATACATGTTACATACTGGTGTATGGCTAATGTCAAATTCTAAATATTTGAAAAACTGACTTTAAAATCATTAAACTCTTTGAAACTGTCTGTGCCTTGAGAGTAAAAGAAGAACTGTAATATGAATTTTAATATTTTTTGTCAGTGATTATTAACAAATATCTTTAACAATGAACCCATTTATTTCTCCCTTTAAATTTTGTATCTTAAAACAAAAATCAATTAGAGAAGATTTTCAGTAATAATAGATATTGCATTATTGATGTATTATGTATTCATAAATTATTACATGTAACCATTTATGTGTGTATTCTATTTTTATAAAATGTGTTTATTGTGTATTGATTCAAATATTATGAAATATGTTGATTTATATTATATTGTATGTAAAAAGAGTTTAAATTTTTTTTATTCTTAATGGGAAATGACACATACACAAACACCTAGTAATATAATTATGCTTACATGTATAAGAATGTTAAAAATTGGAAGAAATTTAGCATTAGGGGAGATGGATTTTGAAAAATAATTAATGACCTAGATTGGTAAAGGACAGGTAGGTAATTTGAAGCTGATTTCTCTAAATGTTATCTATTTGATCTAACCAACTTTTCTCTGCTCATTTCTCCTTATAATATTATATTTATTTTTATCAATATAAAGATATATGTTGTATGCAATAGGTGAGTGTGTGCATGCATAGAGTGTTTTTTTAAATAAAAATGTTTTTTTTTTCTAGGATATAAAATTTTTATTTATCCACTATAGAAATTAATGCATACATATCACATTAGATGATGTGAACATTGAGTACATATCATTAAGAGAAAAGAGGAAGATCTTTGGTATTATGATTATTACTATTTAAATGTAAACAATTGATCATTATTAATTATGTAAATTTTTTATCTGTATTATAAATGATTGATCAGTAATAAATATTAATTTGTTTTTATTAAAAGAGGGATATATCTTTCTTAAAAGTTAATCATTGCCTTGTGAAATTGGTTTGATCATCATCATCTTTGAAGGGTCTCATTTGTTAAAATATATTTTACGTTCATTATAAATTGGTAATAGATATGACTTGTTGTTGTGAGTTAATTACAAAAGCTGTGGTTGGAAATATCATCATCATTATATTATTATTAATAAATAAACCAAATAACAGTGTTTAATGATGACTTACAAATAATGGTTATCACTAGCTATACTTGTTATTATTGAGCCATCACAAGAGATATGAGTACTATCAGAGCAATGTTAAACATGAATTTATGATATTAAAATCTTATGATTTTTCTGAGAATTATTCACACAGTTAAGGTATAAGGATGTTTTCCTTTCATACTAGTGCATGCTATAAATCATGCACCAATTGGGTTTAAAAACAAGTACACCTATAAATGGGTATATGATATAACTTTATCTAGGTTTAGACATACTAGTGGCACCCAGATAAAAGACATACACATAAGTAAAACTGAATAAAAGAGAAATAATAGTTTAATTTCCTTTTTCCCAATCTTGTCTATATACATTAATTTATTCATATTTTTAATTAGTTACAAATAGTGCCAGCATGTGACTATGAGTTGAGTTGAATTGTATTTTATATATGTGGAGAAGAGGAAAGGGGATTATTCCTGTTGAAAAAATCGATTATTAAAGATAAAGATAATTTCACTATATATTTCTTTCTCATATTTTTTATTCAATTACAATGGCTCTTATTTTTATTCGGTTACTATATATATATATATATAGTCACCGATATAGAAATCATATAATATATATATATATATATATATATTATATGATTTCTGAATAAAAATTTAACATACATATACACATATCATCATCACATGATTATCTTAGCTTACATTTAATAATATGCATTAACAGTAGCATTCCTAGTCTACATTCTCTAGAGCCATGTGTATCGTGTTCAAACCCAATTGGTATATGATTTATAACACACGTATTTGTATGAAGGGAAAAATATCCTTATACTTTAACTGTGTGAATAATTCTCAGACAAATTATAATAATTTAATATCATAAATTCATGTTTAATACTTATTATAATTTATATATTTGTCGAATGCAATAGAAATTCTGTTGGTGTATAATTTCACGTGTCAATAAATACTTTCAGGTATTTGTAAATAATCAAAATCAAAATAATTTACTTGTATTATAATTTAACAATTTTTCATTTTTATTATTATTTCTAATGAATAATTTTTAATCATTATTTTTAAGTTATTTCAGTTAATGTATTTAATGCAAGAGTAGATTAAGTTTTACATACTGTATTTTTCTTGATCACAGTTACCAGGCACTTTGAACACAATGTTATGTAAATGTATATGTGTTTGGAAATCTATAACAATTCTCTTTACAATTATTTGTATGGTGCTAAGTTTATAAAGATAACATTTAAAATTAACTGACTTTATTGATTTTATTATGCCAGATAGTTTATTGATGATTTATCCTCTCATAGTACCACATGCCTCATAGCATTGATAATGACCCCAAAGCAATTTTATAATTAATTTTAGCACTTATGTATGTGCATGAAGATGAAATTGATGATTACTATTATAATATAGGCTAAGTCTGTATTGACTAGAAGATGATTAGTATAAAATCGTATTGTGTAATTCTTTTAAATGCAGTCACAAGGATTTGATTATTCAATACTGTCGTAATATATGCTAAGTCTGTATTGACTAGAAGATGATTAGTATAAAATCGTATTGTGTAATTCTTTTAAATGCAGTCACAGGATTTGATTATTCAATACTGTCGTAATATATGCTAAGTCTGTATTGACTAGAAGATGATTAGTATAAAATCGTATTGTGTAATTCTATTAAATGCAGTCACAAGGATTTGATTATTCAATACTGTCGATTATTGCTGGCAATTTGTCCTATAGTTATTACTTATATGCTGCTTAGTAGTTACTTTCAGTGCTAATTCTTTGCTCATTATGTATTCTTAGCAAACAGGGGTGCTTTTATTGATGATTTTTGCTTTTGATGATGTTGATTTCCATCAGTATATTCTCACTATCATTTCATATAATTACAATTTATAATATATATGCAAACAAGTTTTATTAAAAACATTTATATTAATCTTAAGCTTTCATAATTTCATAGCAACAATGTCTATATATATACAATTAATTGAAAACTACAACTTTATTCACTAAACTTACAATAAAAAAAGTATTAGTTCTCATAGTGTTATTGCTTAAAGCATTTTATTAAAGTAATGTGAGTCCACTTTTGTCTGCATTTAATGATCTTTTTTGCAGAAATTTAAACAATAACTACTTTAAGAATGTTTAAGACATTGACAATATGAAACTTGACACATTATTTACCATATAAAGAATGAGAAAGATAATACTGCTTGATATATGATATAATGTTTGATGTCATAAATTTATAATATATATAAACAATATGGCAGTAAGCCTTTATTTATAAAGAAACAAACTATTTCAAAGAAAAACATCGATACAACATTGTATGTGGCTAAGTATTAATATAACATCACATGATCACTATTTCTTATGATCACTATTTCTTATGCTTGCTCTTAACTGTTATTAAAACAGGCAAAACTCTTTATACATATTGCCACTCAGTGCAAGCCAGAGTAATCAATGGATGCCAGAAGGCTTGTGCATTAGATGGGGATTTTATGCACATGCATTCTGACATCCATTGATTACTTTTGCTTGCACTGAGTGGCAATATTTATAAAGAGTTTTGCCTGTTTTAATAAGTATTAATATAAAATAAGGATTTTGATATATGCAAGGTTTGAATAATCTTCCATTTTCATTTAATTTATTCACTGTATTGACACTTTCCAATCTGGCACTATTATTAGGTTAGAAGGAGCAGCTGAGCTCAATGAATCATGTTCAATTTTTTTCTTGGTTCTGTTTCATAACAAAGTAACTAAGTTTAAAAATATTTATTTTCTTTTATATTATTCTAAGCTCCATTATTACAGTGATACCTCATACTTGTTTTAAGTTACATATGTCTTTTTCATGGCAAAAATTAATAAATAACTTTTTTATACTAAGTCTTAAAAAAGCAATAAAAAACAATATTAATATAAACTCACTAACAATATTAAGGAATCTATTTACAATATAAATTATTAATAAAAAAAATGGTCACAGTGATGAACAAACTTAAACTGAAAATTTCACTAAAAATAAATACAAAATATGATTATAACATTATTTCCCCTAGAATAAAATACATTTATTAAAAATCATTACTATATTACCTTATAACAAAAAATATTGATTATAAATGTACCTAAATTCTAACACATTTCAAGAACTCTAAATTTAAATTACTTTAATCTAACCAAATTGCAATCAAGATGTGAGAAAAAAATTGTGATGTCAAAAATAAATATTTGGGGTTGGAATATAAAATGATTTAGCACTTACAATTATATATAGTTAAACAGATCATAGATTATTATATTTTAGTATTAAAATAATAATTGCATTAAAATAGATGTTACTACAATCATATTGACAAAATGTTTTCCTAAAGGTTTGTCATGATGGTATTTTAGTTGTATTTACATGTTGAATGTATTTGGAATATTTAAATAAAATTATTTTTTTTCTAAAAACATTAAATACTTATATTAGATGATGGAAATAGTCCAATATATAAGTACAACTAAATATTGATAAAATATTACTGGGTTTTTTTTTCATTATAAGAATCACTATACATCCAAATTTTTAAAAGCTATTATATATTAAAATTATTAATTTGAAATTTCAGGTTATTTTATTACTAAAACACAAAATTTTATTCTTCATCAAGTGTTGTTAGCTGACAGGTCAGCGCAGCTGCCTTTCAAACAAGCAGTTTGTTGCTGACAATTGTTGTAGATTTGCCTCCCAGACGATGCTATGACATATGGGGAAAAAAACACAAAATTCTATTTACGAGTGTGTTATGGATACAAGTAAATCTATTCTTGGGTTAACTAAAAAAAAAGAGTCATCATTAGTTCATTGACAATATCTTATTAATAACAATTTGATTTTAAAAAATGTGTGGTATTTTCTGCTTGTCAGAATAATAGGTTAAATAAGAAACTTCATAATATAGGGATCTAACAGAAAATATTCAACACTGACAAGAAAGTTTAAAAATATTTGAAATATATTAACTTTTGTTACAAATATTAGCTGATAATGATAATTCACATTCTTTTTTTATGTAGATCTGAGAAATAATATGGCAATTATATCAATCCTATTAATTCCAGAAGTATCACTCATCTGATTGCAATTATAGATGAATAGAATATCATCACTTGAATAATGATATAAAAATTGAGATAACATTTTTTGATGACTTAAACAAAGATATCCAACTTAATGAAATTAAAACAGTTATTTTTAATCTTAAGGAATAAAAAGATTGCAAATCATAATAAAATACATGGAGAAGTTTTTAAAATATGGTGATGATATGTTAGCTTCAAAAATGTGTCCCCCTCCTTTCATTTTAAGGATTGTTTTATTGCTTCAATTTTAAGAAACAATGAAAATAGACAAAAGAAATAAGACATTTTTATGCATAACATTTTAAATTATAATTGGTAAAAAATAATGAATATATTTTGTTAGTTAGATGTATATATCTTTCTTTATAGGTCAAATATTTAATATCCATTGTCATATCTTTTTATTTATTTACTATACATCATGATATGCTTCAAGATTGCAGTGGAAAATGTTGCAATTTTTTTATTTTTGTTTAAATTTGTTGTATCTTTTTATTGTTGTTTTAAATTTCTTGTCTCTTTCCCACTTTTGTGATGTAAGTTTGTTTATGATAGTAAATTTTAGCAATGATAATTGTACATACTTACATAATAAATAAGGAAACAATATGAAAAATCACTTTAGAAAGTGCTAATTATTAAAATGCATACAGACAAATTTGTTTGTTAAAAGGTGAATATATGATTATACAAATATGCATTTATTTATTTTTATGTGTTATGAATTGCTCATATCTATTCTAAATATCTATAATATTTATTTGTTTATGTTTTTTAAATGATTGTAAAATATTAAAAAAGGAAATTGGCAGACACATAAGCAATTGAGTTTGAATAAATATTTCATATGAAGATAATAAGTTGAAAATGGTATGGCAATCATTGATGTAATAAAGGAAAAGAAGATATGGAATTGTGCTTTTAATTTATATTATTATTTCTGACAATCATTTTTTATGGGAAAAAGTAATAACAAACATTGCTCTCTCTAGATTTTTATTTCTTCTATTTAAAGAACACCAAAAAAAAACTAAAGGAACTTTATTTTAAGTAAGTGTGCACTAAAAATGACTGACTAGAAAAAGTTGCTAGCTAGTCTTGATTCCTTTACGTCCTACCCCCTAACTTCTGCTAAAAATGGGGGAAAGTCGTCAGTAAGAATTATCTGAAAGCAGAAGAGAAATTGTTTTAAATGACCAGCTACCCCCTGTATAAATGGTGAGGATAGAAGTATCTCAAATAATTCAATTAGTTCTATTAGTTCATCTGAGCATGACATGAGTGGGAAATACTTTAAGAAAAGACCATTTTAATTAGAAAATTTATTCATTTGTCAATAAAAGATTATCTGCCAAGTCAATAAAATTCAAGCAAGGCTAAATGTAAACACTTTAAATAATTGTCAATTTTATATATTAAAAAAATTAATTAATTTGATTTTTTCTTCAAAAATTATAGTGAATACACTATTGTTTTGTTCTTTCTTTAAATGTCACAACAGATCAAAACTCATATATCAGATATTGTCTTTATTATGTTTTTTTATATATAACACACATTCCTAATATATATGCCTAGTATGTAATAAATGTTCTGTATGAATTTTTGTTAATTTTTGTGCTGTGAAGACCATTTTAAAATATAAATGTTTTCATGTAATTGTCATTATCAATTTTTTTTTCTTGTTGGCAAATAATTTGTAGTCATTTAACAATCATGAGATATGTGTCAAGTTTAGACTTACTACAGTAATTTTATATCTGTGAGTATTTATATGTGTAAACATAGGAATCCTTTTATTACAAGAGTTTATTATATGAAGATGCATGTTAGCACTATTAAAACTTAGTGATAAAACCTCTTACTAGATTATTAAGAATTATATGTAAAGTAGATGACTGTATCAATTATTTGACCATAATTGAGGACCACTTGTAACATAAAAGGAATTATTTTAAGTAGTCTGCACTTGAACACCCCAAAACACGGAAGTGAAGTTTAGAAAACATATATTTACATTTAGTATAGTGAGAGTCTTGATGTATTTTTTTAAAATCAAAATTGCAGAGTTATCATACATAAGGAATGAATCCTTGATCTTGAACCATTTGACTTCAGCAAATGTTAATATTATTATTATATCTTATGTATTCTTAGGAAGGGAATGAATGATCTTTATTCAAACACAAATGTAAACTAAAAAAATATATTATTACCAAATGTCACAAATATGAATGTCACAGATATCAGGTAATGAACCTATTGATATTATGCTTTGTTATTATGATATCATTTCCACTCTTGAAAGAAAAAAAAGGTACATAAAAGATGTAATACTTGATTTACTTAAAACGACTTTCTCATTTTTTTTTAAAATACCATCACATATAAATATACGAGGGTTCATGGTTCAGTAATATATATTGATAATTTTTGTTTAATCTGAGAATATTTAAATAATAATGATCACTTAATTATTCTTTATCCTAAAAATATTTAAAAGATAATGATCACTTGTACAAACATCAATCAGTTACGTTATATAACATTAATAATTTAGAAATATTAAAATATTATTTATATTTAGTTGCTTGATTCATTAAAATATTTATTTTGTTTCTACTTTATATTTTGCCAAGTAACAAAATCCCATTAGTTATTTTTAATGTAAGACCCAGAGAGAAAACAAGTAAAGTATTAAGAGGGATGATGTAGTTTATATAAATAACTTTATTGAAATACATATGTAACAATGATACAATTGTAAATAAAACAAAAGGACCCAGGTTCGAATCCCATGCTAGTACTGTCACTGGTCAGGCCAGCAACACTTGAAGAAGAGGGAGAAAAATCCCCTTTAACTTTTGGTTATTTACCTTTTTGTTTGTATTTTTTTAAAAGTTAGTGATATATTACCCTGTTTTGTGTGATATTTTTAAAATTTTTTGTGTGTGTTTTTTTAAAAGTGGGTATACTTACGTGTTTGGGGGTATTTTTAAATTGAATTTTGATTTTATAAAAATTATTTTTAAATTAAAATATTTGTGGGGAAAAAAAATAAAAAGAGATCCTTGTTTCGTGTGAAATCAGATGGTCTGATGTGAGAGATGATGTAGTTGAATAAATTCTTATTTTATGAGTTTAATTTATTTAGCTATAAGGTGTCTTCTCAAAAGCTATCCCAATACTTTATCAATTGCCAGTAGACCCAGATGCAGCAAAAGTTTCTTGTTTTCTGTTTGCTTACTGTTTAATTGAAACACCACTTTTTGTGATATGATCTAAGTACATACATCTTAAGAGATCATTTAAATGAGAGGGTTATTATACAACAATTATCATTTAAAGAAACATTCTTTCAATCCCCCTAAAATGTTCCATTACAATTTTGGCACCACAGGTAGTAGGGCTTATTGAATAAGATGAACCTTGCACACCTCGTTCCATTACAATTTTGACACTTTTCAATACTAAGCTCAAAAATTTTAAATATCAAAATTAAGATAAATGTATTTTTTATCATGACCTGAACAGTGATTTATTTAATTTTTAAGTATTGTCAATGAAATAGTAATTGTTTTTGACACATGTTGGTAGTATTAATATTTAGAAAGTGCTTTAAAATAACGTGGAAAAATATGACACTATTGATGTTGAGAACTTAATATCTGAGATAAAAAAAAATATTTTACAATAAATGTGTTTATTTTTTGCTATTATAGGCATGCTTTTTGTGATGATTTCTTTTAAATATAGGCAAGAGGCAACAAACCTTAAATAGTTTATGTAAGTACACTTTGAAAATATTATATATATATATATATTTGAGTATCTGAATTCATAATATACTGACTTTAGAATAAATGTTAGGGATGATATTAATAAAATGTTGAAAAGGCCTAGCATTAGTTTGTCCAACCAGATGGATGAATTTAAGGAAATGAAAAATGAATTAAATGTAAAGATAGATACTAATTCTGTTGAATTTCATGCAATGATAGATGTTAATTCTACAAAGATAGATGACACTTCTAACAGCTTGAATGATGTTTTAACTGCTAAATTAGATGCTAAGTTTTCTACTTGTTCAAACAATTTTAGGACTCTTAAAGCTAGGTTGGATGATAGTGCAAAAGTATTGAAAGCAGAAGTGAATAACAAATGTGTGGAATAAGAGGTAAAATTTGCTGAAGAATTAAAAGAGTCTAGAGACAAATCAACATTTATCAGAGAATAATTGCAAATAAAAGGTATTTTTATGAGGATCAAATTTTAAGAATTTAGAGTTTAAATAAGAGAACAAATTCAAATAATTCTAGTGAAGTTTGAGGAGTCTAGAAAGAGATATCAAATTTTGCAGAAGCAAATGGCTGATAATCATAGAGCCTTAATAAGAAAATTTTAAACTTTCACATATAAAACAGAATGCTTTTTTCAAACCATATATATAGATATGAAGGCTGAAGCCAAATGTGCCATGGACATTCATATGGAAGAAATTCTCCAGCTTAAGAAAAAGTATTGTAGAAAAATAATCCAGCAGGCTAATAATAAGAAAGTACATGAGATGTATAAAAGTCGATGTTATCATCAGTGTAGTTTCCAAGCAGTTTCAGGAAAGTGATACTTAATTGGAAAATTTTCATTTAAAATTAGGGAATATTAATGAGTGTACAAAACCAAAGGAGACAGATATTCTAAAAAATCCAAATGTGAGATATAGAATAATGTAATAAACTTATATCTTCAAGGGGAATAATTGAAGTCAGTGGCACAAATAAAAAGTGATCATGTCATAACATTGGAAAAACAAAGGCAATATTTTAAATTGAACACAGATCAAACTAAGAGTATGCATGTGACGGAAAGCAAAAGTCACTTCAAAAATAATATTGTCTCTGTGAATCCAGAAATTAAAGAAAATTCCAGTCTCAGCTTCAGTCAACTTCATGATGAGGAGGCTCTGATGAATTATGATGAATGTGATCAAGGAAATATTATCCAAAGAAATAATGTTTGCCATGTAAACCTTAACACTACAGAGGTTATTGTTGTAAAAGTTTTTCAAGTAGAATATAACAAGAAGTCCATTAAGTATCTAAGCATGTTAGAGGAGTTATTTGTCTTGACTTCACTCAGTGAAATTGCATATGCAAAGAACTGGTGATGGCCATTGTTTGAAAGACCTCAAATATATTGTGAATACTAAAAAGACATAATGGACAATTTTTCGATCAGGTACACATAAGACAGCATATGTCACCAATGGTCACATAAAAAATATAGCTGCCAAAAGGGAAGGTTATTCCTGCAACAAGTTTTCATGTTCAAGATCCTGAACATTTGATACTTAAATTGCGTGTGTCTTGCACTGAAGCTTCCAACATTGAACAGATATTGGGAGCCGCAGATCAAAATATGGTAGAAATTTTGGGAACATTGGAAGCTGGCAAAAATGCATAGGAGGGGGAGCATCAAAATTGAAACATGATAATTCATCTGTCACAATTAATTATGATAGATCATAGAGTCAATACACAATCCATGTTCAAAGGAGCATTTAACGTAATTGACAGCTTAGGAGATATGTGTCATACAGAGATCATGATAATAATAAGAAAGATCAAAGAGATAAGATCTAAATGTAAATGTGCAACCGGAAAATTATCTCCTTGATAGTAGTAGGTCTAATACTATAGTCAAGACTTGGTAACCAAATCTGAAGGCTAAGCATTAAACTAGGAAGGGCCTTGTGGCAGTGGTATTTGTGTGGCATGTGAATAATTTTAGGAGAGATTATGTATCTTTGTGTTAAATTTTCTAGAGTTTGATTTTCATTATTTTTACCCTGAGCATTTAAATAATCAACCTATTATTAACAGCTTACTAGAAGTTACCATTTTAGTAAAAGGGGTCAAAATTCTAGATTTAGTAATATGGGAAGGCAGATGTCCATTATCTCAGATAGACTATTACATAGGTTTCATGAAATAAGTCTGTCCATCATTCCTTATAACACAAACAATCATTTCAAGTTATGTTAGCCAATGGCCTTAAAGACATTATTTTCTCAACAACATATGTATTAAAATTCAATTGGACTCTATAATTATGGACTATGTATTTTTTATTATGATAGGTTTGATACATAATATGACTTTAGGATCTTATTTCATGATTAGATATTGTTGTGTCATAGATTATGTTAAACAAATGATATGTAAGGAGAAATGATTAAATTTAAATCCTATTATTTTCATCAGTCAGTAGACATGAGTTATGTGGAAATAGTCATGACTGCATTGGATAT
The DNA here is from genome assembly GCA_028023455.1 of Epiperipatus broadwayi. NCBI lineage: Eukaryota > Metazoa > Onychophora > Udeonychophora > Euonychophora > Peripatidae > Epiperipatus > Epiperipatus broadwayi. The sequence goes on along the minus strand of JAQFVV010001084.1, from coordinate 82,016 downwards.
AAAATTAAAACTCTACAAATCGATTAATTTGAATGAAAAATTGAAAAAAAAAACCCTGTACAAATACTTGTGTCAATGTCTGAATGTTTTCAAAGCAAACTGGAATCATTAATGATATGTACACAGAATAAAGTTAAGCAATTTAAATCCATTTCAGGGTAAATTCTACCTTCTATCCTATCAATATAAAAATGGTGAACAAACAAATCAAACAAATAATGGAATATGTTATGAAGAATATATTCTAGAGAAATGCAAATGTGAGGTATAGAAAGATGTAATAAGTTTATATACTAAAGTGGAAAAAATGTTATCTTTAGTACAAATGAAAAGTTATCATGTTATAAGTTTGGAAAAACAAATGCAAAAACTTAAATTGTGAGCAGAGCACATTAAATGTAGACATGAAATTGAAAACAACAATCAGCCTGAGAAGAATATTGTCTCTGTCAATACACAAGTAGGGAAAATGCCAATCTTCAGTTTACTCAACTTTATGATGATGAAGTGCTGATGAATTATGATAAGAGTGATTATGGAAATGTAACCCACAGGAATAATGGTTAACATATGAACTCTAACACTTCACAAATTTATCAGTGTAAAAGTTTTTAAGGAAATACAATAAGAAGCCCATTGAGTAATATAGTATGTTAGAACAATTATTTGTCTTGACTGCACTCATTGAGAAGTTGGTGATTGCTATCAATCACCTTTACATTTCTGAAAAAAGCTGGTGGTAGTCATTGTTTGAAAGGCCTCAAACAAATAATGATTACAGACTAGCAACAATGGACAATTTTTTAAAATGAGTGCAAACAAGACTGCACATCCATCAATTGTCCCATAAAAATATAACTGCCATAAGGATAGTTATATCCACTTTCACTTTATCTGAGACTTAAATCATGCACATCTTCCACTGAAAACTCATCACATCAAACAAATATTGGTAGTGACCAATTGACATGTGGCAGAGAATGACAGATATTTTGGCAACATTGGAATTTAGCAAAAATATGTATGGAGAAATACACAAATCAAAGAGAGATAATCAAATCCCAAGCAAAAAGATATGGTTAAAACTTAATCACTCACCAATATTAATCACAATATGTTTAGGCATCAATATACAAGTCAGGTTAAAAGGAGCACCTGCGGTAATTGCCAGTTTAGGAGACAGGTATCATATAGGAATCATGGTGGCAATGTGGAAAATAAAATATATGGTCAAAAATGTAGATCATTGACCTGGAAGTTAACTTCTTGATAGTAGGTCTAATACTGCAATAAAATTTCTAGCATCCAAATCTAAAGGCTAACTATTAAACCAAATAGGGCTTTGTGACAATGATGTTCACTGATTTGTGAAGACATTATTTAATCTCTGTTTGGAATTACCTGGAGTTTGATTTAGATCTTTTGAAAATGAGAATTTATATAATCAACCTAATATTAATAGCTGTCCAAAAGTTACCATTTTGATAGAAAGTCAGCCTTATTCCCAACTCAAATATTTATTTGAAATTATGATATCCAATGGCCTTAAAACCAAATTATTTCCTCAATAAATATAGGTTAAAATTTAATTGGTCTCTATAACCATGGAGAACATATTTTTGATTACAACAGGTTTAATACATAAAATGATTTTAATATGAATTTCATTGATATACATGATTGTATCATAGATTATGTTAAGTAAACAAATGGTATACCAGGTCAAAAGGATTTAATTTAAACATTATATTCTTTATTGGTCACTGGACCTGTGTTATGTGGAGTGATCAACAACGGAAAAATCTACTAATTTGAAGGAAGCAATGCATGATGCCCTATGCAAACTCTTGTGACACTGTAAGAAGGTGTTCTCAAAGCAACTGCAATTATTAAAGGAAATGTTCAAAGAATACTGTTAAATAATTCACATCCATTCCAACATAAATTTTACCCTCTGGACTATAAGTACAAAAATGAAGTGGACAAACAAATATAACAGATAATGGAATGGGGTATTATAAGGAAATTCACATCTGCATTTGAGATAGATATTCTAGAAAAAAAGGATGTATGAGATATAAAACGTTGTAATATGTTTATATAATCAAGTGGAAAAATTGAGTCAGTGGTGCAAATAAAAAGTAGTCATGTTATAGATTTGCAAAAACAGATGCAGATTTTGAATTGGAAGCAGAGGAAATTAAGATTAGGTGTGTGACTGAAAGTGAGAGTTACACTGAAAAAATATTGTCTCTGTGAATGCAGAAATTAAGGGTGAAATCCAGTCTTAGTTTAATCAACACCATGATGATAAGGTGCTAAAAAATTATGAAAAAAATGATCACGTAAATGTAAATAAAGGAATAATGATTGCCATATATTCTGACACTTCACCATTTATCAATGTAAAGGTTTTTAAAAGGAAATATAACAAAAATCCCATTGAGGATCTAAGAATGTTAGAGGAGTTACTTATCTTGACTGCACTCCATGAGAAGAAAAAGATGGTGATTGCTAGAAATCACCATTACTCTTCAGAAAAGGACTGGTGGTAGATGTGGTTTAAAAGGCCTTGAACATATAGTGATTATTGGCATGACACAATTGTAATATTTTGAAGATCAAACAAAACTGCACACAACCACAAATTATCTCATAAAAATATAGATACTATAAAAGAAGTTATATTCATTTATTCTAGCAACAACTTGCCAAATTCAATACCCTGACCATGTTCCTCTTATCTGAGTTTCAAATTGTCCATATATTGCACCAAACTTTATTTGCCACCTGAAACAGATATTGGTAGCTTCTGATCAACCTATGGTAGAAGGAGTAGCAGATATTTTGGAAACATTAAAAGCTGATGAGAATGTATATGAGGGACCCAAATCAAAAAAAAGATAGTCAAACCCAAAACAAAAAGAGATAGTCAAAGCTATTCACTAATGAATATTAATTAAAGTAGATCTAGAAATCAATATACAAGTAATTTCAAATCAAAAAAAAAAAGATAGTCAAACCCAAAACAAAAAAAGATGGTCAAAGCTATTCACTAATGAATATTAATTAAAGTAGATCTAGAAATCAATATACAAGTAATGTTCAAAGAATTTCTTGAAGTAATTACTGGTTTAGCAGACAGATGTCATTTAGGAAGCATAGTTGCAATGTGTAATATCAATAATATGATTAAAATGTAGGTTCTCAACCTGAAAGTTATCATATTGATAGTAGATCTGATAATGTAGTAAAGACTGGCAGCCAATTCTAATGAATGAACATTAAACTAATTATAGCCTTATGGCAATATTCCCCACTGTGTAACCTGTGACTAATTTGTAGAGGGACAATCTTATTTCCATATTAAATTTTCTAGAGTTAGATTTAGATGATTTTGAAACTGAGATTCCAAATAGTCAAGATAATAGTAACAACTGCCCAAAAGTTACTATTTTGATAGATGGGATCAAAATTGTAGCTTTAATAGACATGGGCAGCCAGTTGTCTATTATTTTAAATGAACTATTTAATAGGGTTCGTGAAGAAAATCTGAACAGCCTCTCCTTAATCTTCATTCAATCCTTTTGAATTATTTTAGGGAATGGCTATAAAACGAGCTGGCGTGTTTGATACTAAAATGGTTTTAGGTTCTAATTTCCAGGATAGACATGATTGTGTTATAGATTACATTAATAAAAATGATATTCCAGGACAAAAGAATTATATTTAAAGGTTATATGTTTCATCATTCACTGGACTTGAGTTATGTGGAGATAGCCACAACTAATTTTGATACCAAGTTAAATCTAACAAATCTACAAATTTAATAAAGAAATGAAAGATGTTCTGTACAAACTTTTCTGTTGTATAAGGGCTGTTCTCAAAGCAACCTGGAGTCATTAAGAATACATTCACAGGATACAGTTAGACAATTCAGTTCCTTCTCAATGTAAATATACTCCACCCCCTATCAGTACAAAAATAAAATGGACAAGTAATAAAGCAAATAATAAAATGAGTATTATATGAAACTTGACATCAGCATTTAATAAACTACTGGTCATAGTAAAGAAAAAGGAAGGCTCAGCTTGCATATGTTTGCATACATGACTTTTGAATTGTAGGTCAATTTCAGAACAGAATGTTCCACCTACTATGCAAGAATTTTTGTCAAAATTTAAAGGCAGAATAATTTTTACCACAAGACTTCTATTCATTGGCAAATATGCTTGCATCCCCACAATCAAAAATTTACAGCTTTCAAATATGATGATAAATTGCATGTATTCCAGTGAATGTTTTTGGACTGATCAATAGCAAGGCAAGCTTGATCCATTTTTTTGATAGGCTTTTAACTAATGAGGTTTAAAACCTGCTCAATGTGTATGTAGATGATATTATCATTGCATCAGAAGTATGACAAAGCACTTATAACAACTTACAATATTACGATCAATTTAAAAAAGTTTTCTTGAGACATCTTATGGAATGAAATGAATAATATCTTACCAGGAGAAAATTGCTGCCATATAAAACTTTCTGGAACCAAAAAATAAAAAACAACTTCATACATTTTTTTGGTCTCTGTAATTTTTATAACCATTTTTACAAGAGATTTTGTTCTTGATGCCATCCACTTATCTCATTTACTTAAGAACAGGTAAAGTGGAAATGGTTACTAATTCATAAAGGTGATTTGAATCTTGTCAATTCCAAATTTCTGGATAAAATAATTTTGCACTATTCTAATTTTGATCATCCATTCTATGTAAAAACTGGTAGTAGTGTTAATAAACCTGGTATCATGTTATTTCAGTTAATATTCTAGTTAAATGACAATCAGAAAGACCAGGTTTTGTATTTTTTGATTCATCAGTTGAAAGGCTGAACTGCACTACTCAACAACAACAAAAAAACCCAGTTGTTGTTTTGGGATTTTCTAATCTGAAACAGTTTTTGTTGGGTTCACAGATCATTTTCAAAACAGATTGTAAAAGCCTAGAATTCCTTAATCATGAATATTTAAATAATAATTGTTTAGTAAAGTGAAGCCTTTTTTTACAACAATTGTATTATGTCATACAGTATTGTCAGAGGAATAATAATTTTGTTCCTGACATTCTTTGTAGAAATTCAATCCAGCTTCAAAATCGGTGCATAGATACAGAAACCTATTTCTTATAATTACTTTAACAGTAGATAATTCTGTTGAGGAGAACAGAAAATATTTAGCTAATCTACAAGTACATGATCATAATTAGAAGAATTTACTTTTATGCTTAACTAACTGGCAAATCAATATCAGTAAGAACCACTGAATCAATGATTAATGGGAAATTATTATAGTATAGATTTGATTGATAATTTAGATTGATAGATAATTTTCTGATATATAAGGTTGATTTTAGTAACAATTGATCATGAAGAGTCATCATTCCTACTTGTTTGAGGGAAAAGTTAATTATCTGAATACTTTGTTTGTATGGCTGTTGTGGACCTAGGAAAATGAAGCACATAGTGAACAGACTGTTCTACTGGTGTAGGATGTATGCATTTATAAATATGTTTAAAGACCAAATTTCTAAATGAAAATATAAGGATAGTTTATAACTTATTTTGCTACATACATCTAATAAAGTTTTGGCAATTGACATTTATGGACCTCTACCATTTTATCACTGGTACAAATTTCTTCTGGTTGCATATGATATAGTTTCAAGGTATATATCTGCATATCCTGTGCAAAAAGATTCTGCTTGTAAAATCATCAAAGGTTTGAGAAACTCTCAATTGCTACTGGTCAAAAAATCCAAGTTCATCCTTACTGATGATGCTATCTTGTTCATGCCTTTGAAATGAAAAAAATAAATGAAAGTTCTGGGTATGAAGCACATTTTAATCTCATATATAATCCCCAATGCAATCTATGTGAAAAAGTGGTGAAGCAATTGAGCACTTTATTTGGAGTTTATCTCAAGAAAAATCATTATGGTTGGGTGTACCAACTAAAATGAGTTTTATAGTATATTATTTTAACCCAGAATGAGTTCACCAGTTTCACTTTGATATGCTTTAAATTGATCACGAGGAGCCAGTGTTGATTAAAACTTTTTTTACTTACTATTTCAGAGATAGTAAGTCATGATGATGATTTAAAAAAGGCTATAAAAGTTGTGGCATGAATGAATGAAAGGCAGATCATGCAAGGGTCACAAGGTCCAAGCCAGTTTAAAGTCAGACATTTGGTGTTGGTTCATATTTACCATGTTGGTCATTCATAGAAACATCATGACAAGAAATTTTTTAACACCTATGAGGAAATTTACAGGATTGAGAAAACAGTTGGAGAAAATACTTATATGATTTGTATACCTGATAACATGTAGGAGGCATTCAATGGCCCAAGCCTTGGACCAATGTAGCATGAAGAAGCAACATTTTTTTAATTCAATCTTTCTTTCCTCATAAATTTTCTTACAATATTCCTAAATGAATAAAAAAAATAATGCAATCCGTATAATAATGATTACATATTACCCTATGATAGTTATTTTTTTTCTTTTAGGTCAAAGTAAATGAATGACTTATTTCACAAAAGGATTGCAAATATTTTTATCTTATGTGACTTTTTAGCACCACTCTATGCTTTAAAATATTTTTTTAAGTATTTATACATCAAAACATACAATATTTTGTTATATTTCGAAAGAGTAGTAAAGATGTTTCAATTTATATTGCTGCTGTGATTTAAAGTCTGAGAGAATGATGGTTTATTATTCTTGAGTTTGCAGCAATATTGAACTTTAAAATGAAGAAAGCTGTTTATATTAGATTTCCTGAAGATAAAATTATTATTTTTTTGATATTAAAATGCATGTATTTAAATGTTGATGGTTGTCCTTAATAAGTTAGATATAAAAAGATAGGCTTAACTTAAGGGATTCTTATTTACAAATCATAAACTGTGTTAAGAGCAAAGCTTTACTAACAATAAAAATACAATAATGCTTAGTACACGTTTAAGAGATAATTATTATAAACATATCTATGGTTACAAGCACTGTGATATCTATAGCAATTATCTGTTGAAATCATGCTAAGCACCACAATATTTATATTGTTAATAAAGGTTTGCTCTTAATACAGATTGTGTATTTGTATATATATTATATTTGCAGAGGTAAAGCTTATTAAATGATTTATGTAGTTATTTTGTTGAAATCTCATGTTATGACTTCCAATTGTCAGTGAGAATTTTTTTTTTGTTAAGATGAAATTGTAAAGATTGGAAGACTCCATCATTATTGTAGATTTTATATATATATATATATAAAAGCAATGTCACGCTATATATGACTTCTTTTATTGATTATATATACTAAATGAAGGGAGTGAAAGCAAGCAGATAATTTTTTTATGCATAATGTTTTAAATTATAATTGGTAAAAAATAATGGATATCTTTTATTAGTTGTATATATCTTCTTTTATACAATTAATTATTTAATACTCATTCCAATATCGTTTTAAGATATTTAATACAAATCACAATATCTTTCAAGATTGTGATAGAAACTGTCGCATTTTTTTTTCATTTATTATTTTAATTTATTTATTTATTTATTTTTGTATTTTTTGTTGAAGTTATTAATTGTCTTTGCCTTTTCCCCATTTTTGTGATGTATATATGTTTATGAGTGTAAATTTTGGCGATGATAATGATATATATATAAATAAAGTAAATTAAAAAAAAAAAAAACTATATGAACACCACTTTAGAAAATGCTATTAATTAACAAGTAGTCAAGAGATTTATGACTTATAAATATATGTTTATTTATTTTTATGTGTAATAAACTGTTTATATCTATTTTAGATATCTATAGTATTTTTTTTAAATGGTTGTAAAATATTAATAAATAAAAGTTTTTAAAAAATTGATACACATTTGAGTCAACAATAAAGTTTGAATATATATTTCACATGAAGGTATCAAGTTGCAAATATCATGGCAATCAATGATGCAATAAAAGAAAAAGAAATCTAACATCGTGCTTTTAATTTCTTTTATTATTACTGATAACCATTTCATATGGGAAAGAAATAATAACAAATACTGTTTTCACTAGATTTTTTTTTCTTTTATCTAAAGAAAAACTAAAGGGACTTTATCATAATTAAGTATGTACTAAAGAATGACTGGCTGGAGGAAAAAAAATATTATTCGTCCTATTTTTTACCTTCAATAAAAAGAGGGGTAAAAGTCATCAGCAAGCATGTACTTGAAAGGAGAAATTATTGTAAACTATCAGATATCCCCAATCCTGAGTATGGAAATAAAATTGCAATGGTAGAAGCATCTGTAATAATTTCATTACTTCTACTAGTTCATCTCATCATTACATGCAGAAAAAATACTTCAAAAAACGTCATTCATTCAGACATCGTAAACAGTAATTTAAAGTGAGTGGTCTACCCTCATGCTTTTATTTCCAGTACTTAAGATTTGCCCATATATAAGCATTTGGGTTGGAAAGAATAAGTGGATTCATTTTGTTCTTTCATAAATACTATATCTTGTGTTGGGAGTGAAAGTATTCATTTATTATTAACACTCATAAAAAGCGCATGCAGAATACCTTGAGAAGGCTGATCTTTAATGTATTATAATCTATTTTAATACATCGTACAGGCTTACACCTGCATTTATATATGTAATATATGCAGGATTCAAACTCAGACTTTCACATGACCTACAACTCCCAGTGCCATCTTATATTGCAGACTCACCTGATTACACACATGTTGAAAAGATAAATAATCACCAATATAAGTATTTTGTGCTAAACCAGCACTCATTAAAGTATGAAGATTGGTTATCTTAATATAAAGCTGAGTACTAATTGTATATATGTGTGGAGATGGTAATCTAAACCAACCGATGAGTGCTGGTTTAGCACAAAATAAATATATTGGTGATTATTTATCTTTTCAACATGTGTGTGATCAGGTGAGTCAGCAATATAAGATGGCATTGAGAATTGTAGGTGGTGTGAAAGTCTGAGTTCGAATCCCACACATATTACATATATAAATGCAAGTGTAAGCATGTACAATGTATTAAAATAGATTATGCAGAATATGCACGTGCAAACACACACTCAATTTGATTCAAACACACATTTTAACTATTCTTCACATTAATCCTTTTCGTATTTTTTTTGTTAAATTGTTTTTTTTTTTAAATGCAGATTTTAAAATAAGTTTTTGATTTAATAACCTAATTAATGTAATGATTAAATGATTATAATTCTTCATGTTGCAGCTTTAATACCACAGTACCGAGAAGTACTATACACAAATTATCATTTACAGAACCATTCTCTCACACATCATAAAATGTTCTATTAGAATTTTGGCACTGCAATTTATAGGGCTTATTGAATAAGATGAACCTTGAGTCCTTGTTCTATTACAATATATATTTATATTTTTCCAGTAATGGCAGAGCTGGTTGAAAAATTTTCAAACATTGACTTATTCAGACTTTTTTATAATTTCAAGCATAATTTAATTGTCAATGTGGCATTGGAATTTGGAGTAACAATTAGCACATGTAAACAACTATTAATTTAAATGTTCTAGCACAGTAATGTTAATTGATTTTCTTCTTACACTAATTTATACAATTTTTTTATCAATTTTGACAGATAGTTTCCAATTTTACAAAAATAAAACATTTGAAATCTTATTTATAATCACCATTTTTCTCTAATTAAAAAAATATCTTTATCAAAAGTCTACTTTTTTTTTAAGATTTAAAACTGAAATCTACAATCTGACAAATTTATTTCTAATTTTTGAACTTTTGTTATTCTTGGATTTCATTAATTCTTTTTTTTTTTTTTATTGATTTAAAACTATAGTTTGACATTTTATTTTTTATTTACTTTTTATTTTGTTTTAATTTTTTTTTTTTTTAGATTGAAAATAACCTTTTGTTAAATCTAAATTAAGTTTATTTTTCTTCATTGAATTAAAATTTAAATGTAAATTCATTTAAATGAATATTATTTAAAATGACATAAATTATTCTCACACAGATCTACTCAAATTTATATTGAATTTTATATGCATATCAATTAAAAATCAGGTTTTAAAGATAACTAATTTAAGATTTTATTTATTGAGTTAATTTTTTTTATGGGAAATCACAATTTCCCTATTTATTAATTCATGGAACATATTTTATAAGTGATAAAAATGTTACTTCAATATATCCCGACTAATGTTCCCTTGTTATCATGATTTATATACATTTTAAAACGATATTTCATAGGAATAAGTATTTCATTTGTGTTAGTGCATTAAGATATATTTTTAAAAGAAATTTAATTAATATTCAATAATTTAAATAACAGATACCAATAGGTATGTTAATAATGTTTTTATTTAATAGTAATTTAAAACCAGAAATTTTCAACTAAATTTCAAGAAAGATAAAATGAAGGGTTTTAATTTAGGAATTTAAATACATCTTCCATGCTTTAAATAAAATCTACTTTATAAATTTATAATCGGCTGATAATTTTATTCATGCAGATAGATTAATTAGTTAAATATTTTAGTTAGAAATTAAAAAACAATTCATTGTTTCCTTGGAATGTTACTAAGAATAACTTTCTAAAAAATTTCTAAACTAAGTGTAAATATTGAGAGTAAATATGTTTAAGCTTATTCTCAATTTACTTGTATTAGAAAAGGTTGGTTCATAAAATTTTCCCAAGGCATTGAAACTGTATTACTGTTCCATCTCAGAGAATTGATTGCAGATATCAAATAGATAATTTAAGCTTATTCAATCCCTCAATCATGTTATCAATATGAATCTTCTTCAAAGCTATCACTTGCTGCTATAAGTACACATTGTTAAAACATATATATATATATGTATTGTTATCAAATTTTTTACAAGTCTGAAAACAAACGTCATCACATGTTGCTATCATTTACAACTTCTGCCACAATATTCTAATAAATTATCGGTTGAAAACATAAACTCTAATTATGTAACAAATTTAAGACATTTCATAAATCTAGTTTTTTGAATATTAGAAACAAACTGTTTCTGATATAGACTTTAACTATAATTATTATTAATTTTCTTTTATACATTATCACTATCAATTCTGTAATAATTATTAAATTTGAAGTTTACTGATATATGTGTATGCTCTTGTTAAAATTCTTATTAATCAAACAAAAAAATTTTAATGTTTTATTTTGAGTAAATTTGAAATGTAAATGAATGCTTTTAAAATATTGATTTATTTGTATTCTATCAAACATTTTAATGCTAATCTCCATGGTAAAAGGAGGTAATAAAATTTGAAGTATATGATATATCTTAATATGTGTGTACTTAATAACTAGTGCATAAATTGTATAAAGTTATTCAATGATCAAGTGATTATTCAGTTTTAAGTATGGAACTATATGGTTTTATGCATTAACAAGTTTGAGATATTGAGAAGTTACAGATATTTAATTTGTTGTATATTATTGATCTCAATGTAGCTTTCCATAAAATCTTATATATTTTGATAATTTTCTCATTATTAAATATTTTGTTAGGAGTATGAGTGAAACATTTTGAGTATTATCAGGTATGGCTTATCCTGATAATGAATAATAGGTGAATGTATTCACCAGATATTTATATATATATATCCCATTAAATGATATTAAATACTTTGCTGTCACTACCATAATTTATATTATTACAAGTTAGTTTCTTAATATTTATAACATATAGCATTTGCTATTACTTCTTTAAGCATTCATTGTAATGGTTACCATAAAACTAATTACATATCAGTGCTATTTAAGTTTGATTTGTTTTCATTTGTGTGAATTTTTGACAATCTCTCTTATATTAATCTTGAATATTGCCTATCATAACAACAACTTTATCATTCATACACTGATATTATCTCATTATTTATTACTATTTAGTACATTAGTTGAAAATGAATACAAGCATAAGTTATTTAACCATAATTATTCATAGATGATTTCATTGTTATATGTAAACAATTGTTCTATTATGTGTTATTGCATATATATATATATATATATAAAGGTAAAAAACCATCAGTCATGCTTTTTATAAACTTACATGCACTTGTGCATGAGCATGACTTTGAAAAACATTAAGTGACTCAACTTATGCTTAAAGCTTATTGTTATATAAGCCAACCTTTGCTCAACATGCTAAGATCATAGCTTTAACCTGTTATGTGATTGAATTAGAACTTAATAAAATTAATTGTACAAACTTATTCATTCTATAGCAGGAGAGAAATATAATCTTATTTTTAACCAACTGTGATTAAAAATAAATAGTGAATTTTACTATAATAAATAGTATATTTATAAAGTGCTGACTATGCATAAATTCATAAAAGTGCATGACTGAATATTTATTACCTTCTTTATATTATATACATAGTCAGCACTACATAAATAAACTATTTATTACAATAAAATTCAGTAATCAGAATCAATGCTCATTTTTCAATGTCATAATCTCTTGTATTTCAAAATATTAAAAATGTTAAGAGAAGAGACTGCAATCATTTAATGTTCTAACAATTCATCAGAATTACTAATAAGTTTAATAAATTTGTATGGAATGTACCCATGATGTATGAGACCAGTAAATGTGTGTTGAAATGAATCTTTACGAATATCTATAAAGATGGTAAAAATCATAATGGTATCATGTAAAAGATAAATTTATGATTATTGTATATTGAAAGTTTGAGAGTGAAAGCTGATATTTTCATATAATCTATTTATTATATGCAAAGGAAGGAAAAAGTTATTTGCAATATTGATAAAGAAGAAATGATATGATAAATATAAAGTAATTTTAATATGGTAAAATGGTAAAGAACTTTATGTAAGTTAGAGAATTCTACAGATTTTAAATTGTTGTATTTAATTTTTTTTTCTCTTTGTTTCACAGAAAAAACTTAAAAAAATTTTATGTAATGATATTTTATTATTACTTTAACATGCATAGTGTTGTAATTTTATGTATATTAGTGTTATAGATTTGGCAACTGGTTTGCTCATAAAATAAAAACCATTAATGTGGCTATAAGTTATTCATGAAACAAAAAAACAGGTAATACTAATAAATTTAAAATGTCTTTATATTTTAAAGTGATTGCTAGTAAAATGGTAAAATTTCTCACAATAAATTATTAAACATTGTTCTATTTTTATAATTTCATCTTAATACTTTTTCTATAGTAAAGTTGCAATTGTTGAATGATAATAAAAAGATAATACCCATTTTTAATAAATTTAGCCACATTGAATATTATGTTGTATATTATGATATGTAATTGTGTTACCATTAATGATTATTATAATTGTGGTTCACTTTCAAATTGTTAATTGTAATTTACATCTATATGGTAGGTGTCATTTAGTATGAGATTTGGTAAATGATTATGATTATATGCATTGTTATGTTTGCAATTTATCCATATATCCTTGTTATATCATGTCAGCTGTACTTGCTCCCTTACCCTGCATGGGAATATAAATTATCACCATGGGTGAATTATGTATGATACCCATAGGGTTTTGAGTCAATTAAAATGTGTAGAATCTTTGTTGTGGAACCTGTGTATGTGAAAGCTGATTTATTGAAATTTTGTCTTCTTTTTTAAATTGCATAAAAACTATAAGGGTGACACCAACAAAAATCCCAGAATGGATTTCTGTGTAATTCCATCTTTAAAATGATGTATTACAATTTGAAATCAAATAAAATTTGAATTTTTATTAATAGGTGCATTTATTTTTTTTAATTTTCTAGTCATTTTACTAGTTTACATGAGGATGATAAAGGCAGAAAATCTTTATGAATCTTATAAGCTAATAAAATGTATTAAAATATGTTGTTGATTTGCATGTCAAGGTCTTCAATGTGATATAAATGTAATCACAAAATATTGGTCATAAGTATTAATTTTATTTATTTGAATAATATTTATAATTTTTTTATTATTATTTGATAAATGGCATTAATTTGTTTGTATTGATACTATATAAATTATATAATATTAAATCATTTATCCACTTTATTGTACAGTATATAAATTTGTATTCAAATATAAGAAAAGTAGTTTATGTCAATATAATTTTGTGTCTCTGATCCAAGTTTGAGGCAATCTTATTTTATAGACATAATGATTTTCAAAACATTTAATAATTTATTAGTATGTTTATATTTGTATTGGTGTGTTTGTGTTTGCTCTTACATTGTATTTGTATAACAAGTAATTATTTATATATATATAAAGCAGTGCAATGTACATTTAAAAAACTGATAATCAAATGTACAGAAAGGTTGCAGATTGCAGTTGATAAAGCAATCACAAAATTTACTGGGCATAGTACCATGTGAAAATATAAAAACTTAAAACCAATAATGAGAGATTTCAAATAGTGTATGTGTAGTGATAGCCACAATGGTTATGTATATATCACATTGAATTATATGCAGGCAAAGTATCAAATTCTTATTTTTACTTATGCCTTGATACCCATGCTGTGGAGTCAGTAGTTTTGCCACATCTTGCATCACATTTTCAAATCTATAGCTAGAAAATGAGTTATATGCAAATAAATTATATCTATGTAAGACAATAAATATAACAAGATAGCATCACTAGCATGCATAAAGAATATAAACATCACTGGTGTACACAAAGAATATAAAATGAAGAGATGAAACTCATTTTATCAGTGATACAGGCAGTAGCCTAAAATTTCTAGTTTTAGATAGACAAGAAGCCAATTGCTATAATGACAAATGCATATCGATCTTCTAGAAATATTTTTTTTGTATCTTTTATTAGGATGAATCTTTTTCTTATACACACCTTTGAAATTTGTTAACTTTTGGGGTATAAGATAAAAATGAAGAATTCTTATGTGACTAGTTTTGGAGATTCTGAAGCTATAAATTATCTCAAGTAAGAAGTATTATATATGGTTTGAAAGATAATTTTGTGAGGAATACAAATAAATTATCAATGAAGATGTAATTTAAACTTAGAGTTAATAATAAATTAGAAATTAAGAACAAACAATAAAGTAATAATTATGCCAGATGTTGACATTTATTTTTTCTTTATTTTTTAAATAGTTATCACTATTTGTTTTAGATTTATTACTTTCCTTATTTTTTCTAGTTTCTATCAATGCAAAGTTTTTTGCTCTAACATTATTAAAACTGAAGTTATTGTGAAAATTGTGTCTCAGGTCAGTTTTTTAAAAAATTCAATATGGCAACTGTAGAATCAACCAGTTAAGGTTATGTTATCATAATGTATTTTATATATTTTCTTAAACCAAGAATTAACCATCTCTTTTTTTCATGTCCCTAAAGGTATTCCTGAATAGTGACACTAGGATTTCAGATAATTTGTAGTCATGGAATGACCATGGGTTGTTTTTTCACTTATTTGCCTTAACTCAACTCCAATATACCTCTGAATATATTGTATATTTCACTGGATTTCATAGTGAAGTCTTAATGATTTGATATTGGTAACAGTGAAATCATTCCTGAAAAGGTAGTAATTAGAAATGTAAACTGTGTTTAAAATTAAGCAAACACTGGTAAGAAATAATAATATTTTGTCAAGTATTATATTATATTAATAAATCATTGTCTAATGCCTTATTTATTTGAAGTGATCACACATATACAAGTTGCCTTCATTATTTACTATTTATAGCTAAGTGTTAAAATGCTAATGTTTTCACTAGTGATAGAGAAAATACTGTAATATGACAATAATGATTTAAATGAAGAATCATAGTAATATTGATTCTCAATGTAATATTGACAATCCAGCATTTTGAATAAATAAATAAAATAGAAAATTTTATAGTCTTCTTAAGATATAATATGAATCATTATTAATGCTTTAGGAATATCTATTATATTACATTGCCTAATATTGAGTATTGCTAGCTTGACATTCATTGGATATGAATTTTAGAATTATCTTACCTATAATTAGTTTTAAGTAACTAAGTTTCATGAAACTATACCTGATAAATAAAATATAAATATGTGTAATAGGCTAAAACAAATTTAATTTAAAGAATAGATTTAAATAACAATTTACTACAAGATGATAATGTCTTATAATTTTACTCAGATCCAAAGAGATCTTTCTTTAATAGTAATTAAATATGTTAACTGAATCTTGTTCTTTGTATTTTTGTCTATAAATTGATTAAGAATATGTATTTTCTTTTGTTGTTGATTTATGAAATATGTAAATAGTGTAAATAAAATTTTGTTTCTGAAAATGTATTCAGTTGTCTGTAGCTTATTGCTAAACATTGTCCATAGTGTTATTGCTATTGCTATCCACACATTATTATTATTATTGCTACCAATATCATCAACAATTAATATGATTGATTTTCTTATATGTTATCATATTAAAGATAAGTTTTACCAAGCTCTTATATTTAGAGTATACAAAATTTTGTTATTTATTGATCAAAACATTGTTAATATTATGTACATATTCTATATTCAAATAATGTCTTAAAGGTAAAATATTTAATTTTTGGAAATAATGTTTCTATAAATTATCAGATCCCATCATTCATTGAATTTGGTCATATTGGTCATTGTGGTCAAATCAAAATTAGTTGATAAATGATTATTATACTTATCTTATTTATTATTAGGCATCTATTGATTCATCATAAAATTTAGTTTACCTTTATTATTGCCAATACAGTAGTTAAATATTATTTACTAGTTTTATTTAGGTATTATGAATCATTCGCCTTTTCTATATTTGGATAGTATTAAAACATCCTCTTACTGATTCAAATATACTTTGTAAAATAGTGACTTTTCAAATTATATAAATCCTGAGAAATTAAGTTATTGATTAATAATTTTAACTTTGATTTTATTATTGACTTCCATTTCTTAAGTTATTTGATAAGCATTATCTGTGTTTCTTATTTACAGTCTCATGGTTTATTTGATTCATCAAAATCTCAGAGATTTAAGCTTTCTTCTTTAGTTTTTAAAACAGAGAACTCATTTTGTTAGTAGTTAAACTTTCTTCTTTAATTAATCAAGCTTAGAATCCCTTGCCTTTATTTCAATAGTATCTTGTTGTTTTTTGTTTTTTTTTTGGAATAATATCAGTTTAATAGTTCAGGATCCCATTTATCATCACCAACATTATTATCATAGCCCATCCATATTTTGTTTTATTTTATTTTCACCATCAACTCATTTTATTATACCACCATAATTTATTCATCATTCATTGATCTCTATTTTACCACAACCTTAAATATTCATTACCCTAACACATTTCTTTTCTCTTCTCCTCATTCTTAGGTCAATTCATTATTCATTTCCATTAGTTAATTATTATTTGCTCTTCACCACTCATTCAATATTCTACATCTTTATTCATTTATCATTTACTTCATAGTCAGATGCCTTCCTGATTATTAACCATCTTTTAAAGTTGTAAATTAAATGTTTGTCTTTTAATAACTTGTTAAATCTTGAAAGTTAGTTTAATAAATGTGCTTTGTTTAATATTAGACGTTAGAGATTTATAGCTAGTGTAATGCAAAGTCGATAGTGCACTGTGACCTCTCCTATATTTACTCATGCTTATGCTTGTCAAGCCATGCTTCTTATATACTCTATTTTATATTTCACTTCATTTTCATTATATTTTAATGATATGAAGCTTATATATATATATATATATATATATATATAAATCAAAGCTCAACTACATTTAACCTACCACATAATAAATTGTGTAGTATAAATAATAAATAGATGATTATTTTCAGAGGCATTTAATATGATTACACTATCAACTAATAGGAAATCTTGCAACAATATTCCATATTTTCATGTTCTGCTAAAATAGCATATTTCATTTGGTGGGGAACATCTAATAAAATATTCTTAACATGTAATTAATGCCTATCATGGATTATTAAATAATATTCAGAAATTTATGTTTATTGCAATTATTTATGTTATTTCTTTTATTTCAGGATTAATGGTATCAACAAAATATAATTAAGAAAATAATTATCATTATTCCAAATTACAACCTCATCAGTTTATGCAGGTATGAATAACTTATTTAGATTTTTGATTCATTAGATTGATTGAATTGTAACAAAGTAAAACATTTGTTGATATCTTTTATTAAAGTGTAGTTGCATACATACCTATATATATATATATATATATGTGTGTGTGTGTGTGTGTCCATAGTTCATTTACAAATTGCAAATATTTTTTATTATTAATTTTATATTGTGCTGAATTAGGGATTAATTATATCATCAGATGAAATATATATTTGTAAATAGTATTCACAAGCATAAATTACTTAGTATCAGATCATTGTCTTGTAAAGTATTGCTATAAGTGAGGAAATTTGGTAAAGAAATATAAAGTATCATATCAATCTATAAAGAGAACAACTATAGTGATAACAATAAGAGTATTACACTTTGTTTTCAATATTTTGGTAAATATATATTTTGTAAGCCATATTGATATAGTTTGTTTGGAGATGAATGTTAATAATAATAACACATTATTTATTTGTTTAAATAGATTCATATTGTTTAAAATGGATTGTTAATTTAGCCTTATATAACTACAGTTATTATTATAAAAATTCCCACACAGAAATAAATTCTGGGACTATAAAACAGACATTATGACTATGATTTTTAGCAAGCTCCTGAAAATGAATAAAAGGTTGATAGATTTTGTTAAAAGGTTTGAAGGTAATAATAAAAAATTTTGAACAATAAAAGGCACCATGAACAGAAAACAAAATTAAGGGAAGATTTTAGAGAATTGAAGGCTACAGTCAATGTGAGATGTGATGTGTTTGATGCATGATTCAAGGAATTCAAGCATGATCTTGAGACTAAATTAAGGAATAGAAAATAAATGGGTTTCTCAGTTTAAATGGTTAAAATAATTAAACAGAAGAATGGAAATCAAATTATATTTGAACTTAAAGAAATTTGAGTGTAGCTTTGAAATGAATATACCAATTAATATTAAAGATATTGTATTATAATTGCATTGTGAGGATGCCAAAAGGTTTGAACCATTTTGAAAATAAGAGCATTATATGTACTGATGAATGTTTACCAGGTAACAATACAATTTTCTGATACACCCTGTTTTAAAAGGGCTATCACACACATTTCAAAATCTCAACAACTACTAAATATTGGTATAATAATATCCATAAATGTAAAATGAAAGTATCCATTGCAAATAGATATAGATGAGGTGACAGTAGGGGAATGGTCCTTTTATTGAGCTCAACCTGGGGATACTCTTGGAAAATCTTTTAAATACCCCTGTTGTGATCATAAAACTAAGTGGCAACACATAATTTTGTAAAAATATACATGAAAATATTTCATATTATTATTTCCAAAAATGTTGAATTTATTAAAAGGATAAACAAGCCTTATGATACAGACTGTAGCCCTCAATGTCTTGAATGTAGTTATAAAATCAAAGTTCTGGAAGTGGAAGAAGATTTATATAAAAACCAAAATAATGCACATAACACAGCAGTGAAAGAGTTAAAATATAAAATGATAAAGAAGAGATAACTGATCTAAAAGTTTTCATAGATCATCAGAGAATCACTAATATTAAAGCAATTAAGTGCCCTAAGCATTTATTTGCAACAGAAACTATGAATAATTTAATGCAACAGAAGAGAAATTGTTTTAGGAATTATAAGTATTCTATGACAAGTATGACTATAAATGAAATGTGAAGACATACTCCGGTCAACACTTATGTGGGTTATCTTATAATAAATACTACTATAAAAAAGACATATACTTATGAAAACTATGTAAATATTTAAAGTTCCAAAGTTCATCTTATACATTTATATGCAAAAGAAGAATGAATACATTGATAAGAATTTACATTCTTATAATAATAATAACAATTTATTTTATAAATATCCTAACAAAACAAAGAAAAACATAATGCCAAAAACATATGCTAAATGAAATATTCCAATCCATACCTAGTCAAAATGCTAATTTATTTTAAAATGCAACTTGGGATCATTATTCAAAGAAAAAAATGTTATTGTTGAAGAGTATTTCACCAGATACTGACAAGCATATACAAAATCTTCCATGTTGCTAGCTTATGATGATTTAACTTTAAAAGTTGGCTGCAATTCCTTAAATATTTGCACTACAACAGGAGCCAAGTATTATAGGTTTAAATTATGGAATGATTATAGTTGGTTATTATAATTTACCCCATCTCATAATATCTTCACAACATCTGTATGTAAAGTAAATGATGGGTAACCATGCAGTGTTGATCAATGATATACCTAGTTTTGTAAGACATGACAAAAACACATCACACACTAATGAAGTCAGAGGATCCAGAAAAAGTAAATAAGACCTCTGGTCAAAGTTTAATTAGGTCAGGGCATATGTTGTGACACAATATTTAGTATTATAAGTAGCAATAAAGTTTAGTATTTATAAGTTATCAATACAAGTAATGGGATAAATGATATGGTTATAATTTCATGCTAATCTCACAATTTTTATGGAGTAGAAGTACCATTTTTACTAGCCAGTGAAGAGATGTTAATCAATGATAATGGATGAATATTTCATAGGTAGATATGGAAAATGAAGTATCGCATGTTTATTTATTTTGAATTAGAGCAATGGTACGGTTCAGCTTTTTCTTAGAGGAGTCAGTTAAACTGTAGAAACTGGCTTGTGAACATAATATTTATGTACGTTAAGAATGAAGCACCAGTCAAAGGATATTCTGAGCTCACTATAAAGGAGATGGTGGAGTGAAATGTCAGTGAAAATAATAATTATTGATGAATTTTGCCTTTATAAAAGAATGTTTAGTAAAATTTTTCCACATTCCCTAAAGCTATCAAACTGAGGTACCCTGGTTAACAGCCATAAAGTGCACTATTTGACTCACAATGGCTTTGTGATGTCCATCAATACATTAACAGATGATTCAGTTTCCAATTACTTTTTTTGCTTTAATGTCAGGAATTGAATTTAAGCATTCATAAATATGTAATTCACAATCAAGGTCAATTAACTGTTGATCAATTTGCTTTAATGCTCATGGGTAATTTGTGCAAAAATATTTTTTCTTTGTCATGAGATAGTTCATTCAGTGTAAAAATTAGTAAAAGTATATATCCTTTGTGTAGAATTTTCAAGGATTTTATGTAGATAAGTTACAAAAAAAACTTCTTTAGTAAAAGATTTGTACCATCGAGGTGTATATCACCCTTTTTGTAATCAAAGCATAGATTATTAATCTTTCTGATATGTAGCTTAACACCCCTTACTTTTCAGCATTTTCTGACATTTTCTTTGTCTCACACATCAATGTAGAATATATTATAAAATGTTCATTACTTATCATAAAATAACAAATTTGATTTTATTTGATAGATATTTTTGTTTATTACTGAAATAAACTTTAAATGTTTACATTTTGTTTCTGTAAATATTAAAAAAATGAGACTGTAATCAAAACAAAGACATTACATGTCATATTTCTAGAAAGATTATTTTCAGCTTATAAAATCAATGAAATATTTCTTAATTTTTATTATTTTTAAACATTTGAAATGTGTAATTATTTATTTCTCTTATATCTAATGAATTATGCTTTAAATGTTTACATTTTTTTAATATTTATTGCAAAATTATGATATTTTCTTTACTCATAAATAAAGTAGGTTGTTTATATCATAACTTGTCTTCTAATTTGCTTCAGGTCATATTTATGTTAGCTGCTAATATAATATTATATTTTTGAAAATCAAGTATTTCAAGTCAAAATAAGTTATTAAATAATTTATATTTTTTGATATCTAATAAATATAGTGTAAATTATTTGTAAAATATATCTAAAACTTAATAAATTCGCAAATAAACACATTTTGCATCATTGGAAACTTCACAGTCATAAAACATTGAATGTTTTACAGCCTTGTCAACAGACAATGGCTGAACATGTCAGGGCAAGGCTTATGTCTATTGTAAGAGTGGAAATTTTGAATTTTGTTCTTTTTTCAGGCAAATTTTTTATTATAATAAAATATACTGTTTTTCACTCATATTTACATATAATACTTACAAAAAAATTTACTCGGGCCAATTGGTCAAAAGATGAAATATTTCATCCCAATTAATCATTGGGTTAAAAAATATTTACTTAATATGTCATTCGAACCTCTGACTGAAACAATTCTCTTATAACAAAGGTAATAACGGTCTCCAATATGGTTCACATTTTTTGTATATGTTAAAATAGCTCATTACATTATTCAAAATGTAATAACAATTATCTTCATACATAATCATAAATACATACACATCTCAATAGAAATACTATGAATAAACAAGAAATGCCAATTTTATATAAATCTCATATGTGTAAAAGTAATTAATGTTTCAAATAAAATCAAACCTAAACAATAAATTGCTTAATGAAAGTTTGTAAATAAAAACATGAGAAAGCTGTGTATAGCCATAACAACCAGGTATATTATCAAAAAGAGGGTATAGAAAGAGTTTGTGAATAGTTGTCAAGAAAAACAAAGGGATATTGTTTTTTTTTCTTTTAATGCATATTCACTTTTTATATGTATTTACCTGACATGGAAGAAAACTAAAATGTATCTCATAACAGGAGCAATGATGTGTAGATTTAAGAAGTTCTGTATAAAGAAAATTTACTTCATGTCTTTTAAAAGTTTATCTATTCTACTAAAGAAATTAATGTATACTGGCTTAACAATGACTGATAATTTAGAAGTTGCATTCTAAACAAAATGTCATATCACAAAATATTCATGGAATATATATTTCCAATAAATATAGACAACTATCTTATATTAAATATTGATATCTAAAATCAGAAAGAAAGTTGTGCTGATATATATATATATATATATATCAGCATATATAGGTTACAATATATATATATATATATATATTGTAACCTAGTGTTATTGACACTTGGTTTATTTAGCATTATTTCCATAGGAAAACAATGCTATCCTTTTCTAGGAAATAAAAAAGTAAAATAATAATAATAATAAGTGATTAATAAAATATGCTATTTACTCTCTTTAACGTGTTTTAAGCAAATAACTAAAAAAAAAAATTTGGTAATCCAATGTCATTTTGAAGAAGAGCATGAATAATTTAATTAAAATATTAACAATAAGAGCAATTTAATATAGTATAAAAGCACATATCATAAACAGTAATTGATTTTGGATGGGTGGAGGGGAAGAGTGGATGAGTATCTTATCATAAAGCACAATAACTTCTGATAATTTATTTTTGTAGAAAATCATATTTAAAAGAAATATACATCACTAATTATTAATTAAGTATATTTATTATTTTTCATTATTTGTCAAATTACTCTGTAATCCATTTAAATCATACGGAAATATATAACTGTAATAAGTTTTTTTTTTTCCTTTTCTTTTATTTATGGTATAATTAAATGATTATTTTTCTGTAAGAGGTCGCTAAAAGAAGACCGCCAAATTTTGAAGAAAGTTTAGTCTGACATTAGTTTTACAAGGAGGAAGCAGTACTGAAATTCGGTAACAAATTTTTTATATTTTTTATTGCAGAAATAAATATAAGTCCAGTAAATTTTTCATAATATCATGTGTGGCTAATCCTTTTTGATAAGATATTCTGTTTTCTGTTGCCATCTACCTATTTAAAGCTTTTTATACGCAAAAATATACTATCGTATGCTAAATTTCAAAATGACAGTATTAACTACAGTAATCACGGAAAGCGTCATTATATTTAAATTAAGCAATATAAGTAATTTCCAGGAAATAATCAATTATTTGTTAACTTTACCTTATTTAATAATCTTTTCATGGTATAAAAGAAAAATTATGATTAAAAGAAATATTATAAAAGCTAAAGAAAGTTAACGAGAAACATTTCACGCTCTTTCTAAAGGAAATTGTCTGCGTTTGAAAATAATGTAAGTTCCCCACGTTAAAATATGTTTTATTCACTGAAAATTATCTAAAAATAATATTAATGATCAATGATATTTACTTATGCACCTGTATATTTTTAAAAAAAAGAAAATATAAAATTTTCTCAAGGCAAATATCGGAGAATTTGTATGTGTGCATAGTACGGAGAATTCCTTGTTAAAGAAAAATTACAATTCCTAGAGTAGGAATAAAAAACTAAAAAAATACATTAGTGATTTAATTATAACCATAATATAATATGTTATATTATACATCAATTGGAGTCGTTAAAACTTCATATCTACGTAAGTCAGCTGCAGTCCTTATAATAATAGTATTTTGGAAAATTCGCACATTATTTTATTCATAAGCCAGCTAGCTAAAAATGATACGTATCGCCAATAGTAAAAGAAAAGAATTGTATATGTGATCGTTTATCGTCAAATATTCGTCATGTTAAAATATGTATTGTTTTCTTGGATCCCCAAAATTATAGCAGTTAATTCAAAGAAGAATTAACATCCAATGCTGCTATGTTTTCTTTGCCTAATTTATTAATTGCACCAGAATGGAGGCAACTTTTATATAAATGAAATAATAAAATGTGTTTCTTATTTTAAATTTGCTTCATGAACTACGAATGGATCAAGTTCTTCATCTGGATAAATTGCCCAACGGAAAACATTTTTCTAGTGAGACAATAAGCACTTGTTAAGTAATTATTTTTTTTTACTAATTTGTAAAATTATGTGTATTTTTTTTTTATATCAACAGGTGAAAGGCTGTATAGTCAAGTAATATTTAAATGACCTTGTAATCATAAAGGTATGTTTTCATATAATTATTCTAGGTTAAATTTATATTCGACATAAAAAAAAAAAAAAAAAAATTTTTTTTTTATAAAATGTGTTTACTTATGATATGCATTATGGGTATAGATTTATATGTTAGATGCATAAAAGAAGAAAAATTCAGATACTTAATAGGTAAAATATTTAGTTAAAATTATCAGAAGTAACTAAAGAGAATTGCTATACAGGATATTACTTATTTAAAGTTTGAAACAAATTTATACTATGTTAATTGCGGAACTTATTCCTAATTATTCTTTATTAACGCATTCACTTAATTTAGTTAAAGATACTATACTACCAATTACTTGTTGAATGTTTCTTTGGCAAAGGTAAAAATTATTATGGTTAATTCTGTGATATCCATTGATTTCAGACGTTGATCTAAGTATACCCCGGAACATAAATTTAGTGTAATTAGTGTATTTTCTTGTCTTGCCCCGATATAGCATTGGTATATGCTTAAGATTCGCATAAGCAATAATTGTAATGTCTTTATTTTGTGGGATGGAAAATGATCTCCCCAAAAGCTTTATTTTCCATGAGGGGAATAGATAAATCTAGAATTCGGGTATGTTTATAACCCAAGTGATCGCTTCTCAGAGTTAGGACGATCAGTAATTTATATCGTATTTAGTGTATTTCATTCGTTAAAATCCCAGGAGAGGATTATATTTGGTGTGTGTTCCCATTAGGCCCAAGTAAGAGGCAAGGACCCACCAAACTATTTTAATATAGTAGTTAACTCTACAGACCTTCAGTGTTATTCCATATTCCTCATGAGAAAATAGAGATAATTCCAACCATGGAAGGTGTTGAATATTGTGTTTTGATAGAAAGTTATGGCAAGATAACGGGTATATTGAAGGTTAATTCCTCACGATCCATTTAGTATAAATAGCGTGCTAGTATATATTATCAATGTCTGGATTGTGCGGCGGAATAGTGCTGGTAATTCACACGTAAGTCAATGGAGAGAGTAAGTTTAAAATTGCGTGATTTAGAAATTTTTATTTGCCAATGGAGGTTCAAATACTAGGTTTAATTCGGGTTAACGATTAAGTAACACTCACAATATAACTTATACTTAGAAAAACAGTGTGTATAACAACTTCAGTTGTTATTAAGGTAAATATTAAAATAATAAGTGTAACTTCTGATAAATAACCCATAAATTATAATAAGTTGTCTAAATAAATACTATCATTTAATTAAAGATATGATAATAAAAATCGTTTGTACGCATTGCCTAGAATCAGATTATTTTTGTTTTAAAACAGATCGTTAGTTAATAAATTTAAGTAGCCATTCATATAAGATACACTAAATGGATGAGTTGATGTATCGATAATAATATTTATTTTGTTATATTCAATTTGCATAAAGGTAAAAAGAAGATGAAGAAGTAGTTCGAATCCAGGTCTAAGAGTATAGACGAATTAATGTTAGTTATATTTTGTTTTATCCATATGGGATCGAATAAATTGTATATGTTTGTTTATTATGTTAATCCTAAAGGATAGTTTTGTTAAACTGTAATAATAAATTATAATCTTGTTAAAATTTAATAATAAATTATAGTCTTGATACAAGTTGTTTTGAGTCATTTTTCTTGTGTGCTAAATAAAAGTGTATTGGCATAATACTTGCAAAACTTTCTTGAGTCCAAAATCATTTATGAAATCTTAAATTCAATACACCAGATAGACAATTGTAAGCAGATTAGAATATTTCACTATATTTTAATTTAATAAGAATTATTTATGGAATTGAAAACTTCAGACCAAAACATTTTATTTTATATGTGTGTAAAATCACTTTATTCCCAAACTAGTCGCTTTTGGTTGCACATTGTTAAGTACACCTTTAAGTGAAGTGTCTAAGTAATAAATCTTAGTGAAATTATTGTGTTGTCATGGATAATGGAAGGACACAAAAGCACCCTTGTCTTTTCATCATTCTGACTGAGATTCTGGATTAAAAGGGGCTGTATTATTCAAAATTATGCGTTGTTATTGAATATGGTTATCATCTCGTTAAATATTATAATAGTTGATATGTGGATGAAGACACCTGGAATTTAAGTAAAGTAAATGTTTCCTATAGCCGACCAGAATGTCAGTCATATGTGACAACACAATACTGCCGAGCATTTTATTAAATATAACAGAGAACCCTGAGATTAGTGTCATTATTATTAAGTGCTCTTAAATTAAGAATTGATTCATTATGATCAATATTACAAGCGTGGCATGGCTTAAGAGATTGAAACTTCTGATTGTATAATAATAAAATATTGAGATCATATTGGCAAATTAATGAATGTTTTATTTTAGTCAGTAATATTAACAATGACATGAAATCATCATCATCATTGTCGAACAGTGCAAGTACTTACAGCTCAGAGAATGTGTTTTGGATAGAGAAAGAATGTTAGTTTATTTTTTTTTAATTTATTTTATTAATGATAATGTTTTTTAATTCTATCTCTGTCTGAACTGCATATTGTTGTAGCTGAATTATTATAACTAACCTAACGAAGAGATATTAGGTAATATAGGGTTTGCTACCCGTTCTAGACGGAAGCGATTAGGATTTCCGAATTCTCTTTCATAATAATAGAAGCCATCATTTAAATTAGGTTAGAATATATATATATATATGAAAAACAAAAAGCAAGTTAAAACTTGCTAACGCTTGTAATTATGACAATAGATGGTGTTCTACCAAAAAACATCATCAAGCATATGTTTGTTTACATAAACGTCAGAGCAAGCATTCACTATATCTAACTTTAGTTCCACCTTCAGATCATGATTTTAAGCTATTTGCTATTGTCAGTGAAGGACAGGAATAAGAAACTAGTTCTAAACACAAACTCTGAGCATTTATGAAACAGTTTCTATTGAGCTCACAAGCGTGAATCTTTTAGACACGTAATGTCTTCAAACTCAGCATAGCAAGGCAGATAGCTATATGGGTCAGATATCAGTTCAGCATCACCACATAGTAGAAGCCTCTGCAATATATATCATTGCAAGAAAAACCTCAAAGGTACATTTATGAAAAACAAAAAGCAAGTTAAAACTTGCTAACACTTGTAATGTGGTGATGCTGTACTGATATCAGACCCATATAGCTATCTGGCTTAATATGCTGAGTTTGAAGACATTACATGTCTAAAAGATTCATGCTTGCAAGCTGAATAGAAACTGTTTCATAAATGCTCAGAGTTTGTGTTTAGATCTAGTTTCTTATTTCTGTCCTTCACTGACGATAGAAAATACCTTGAAATCATGATCTGAAGGTGGAACTAAAGTTAGAGATAGTGAATGCTTGCTCTGATGTTTATGTAAACAAACATACACTTGACAGTGTTTTTTTGGCAGAATGCCATCTATTGTCATAATTACAAGCGTTAGCACATTTTAACTTGCTTTTTGTTTTTCATAAATGTACCTTTGAGGTCTTTCTTGCAATAATATATATTGCAGAGGCTTCTAATATGTGGTGATGCTGAACTGATATCAGACCCATATAGCTATCTCGCTTGCTATGCTGAGTTTGAAGACATTACGTGTCTAAAACATTCACGCTTGCAAACTGAATAGAAACTGTTTCATAAATGCTCAGAGTTTATGTTTAGATCTAGTTTGCTATGCTGAGTTTGAAGACATTACATGTCTAAAACATTCACGCTTGCAAACTGAATAGAAACTGTTTCATAAATGCTCAGAGTTTGTGTTTAGATCTAGTTTGTTATTCCTGTCCTTCATTGACGATAGCAAATAGCTTGAAATCATGATCTGAAGGTGGAACTAAAGTTATAGATAGGGAATGCTTGCTCTGATGTTTATGTAAACAAACATATGCTTGATGGTGTTTTTTTGGTAGAACGCCATCTATTGTCATAATTACAAGCATTAGCAAGTTTTAATTTTGTTTTTGTTTTTCATAAATGTACCTTTGAGGTCTTTCTTGCAATGATATATATTGCAGAGGCTTCTACTATATGGTGATGCTGAACTGATATCAGACCCATATAGCTATCTGGCTTGCTATGCTGAGATTAAAGACATTACATGTCTAAAAGAAGATTCATGCTTGCAAGCTGAATAGAAACTGTTTCATAAATGCTCAGAGTTTGTGTGTAGAACTAGTTTCTTATTTTTGTACTTCACTGATGATAGCAAATAGCTTGAAATCATGATCTGAAGGTGGAACTAAAGTTAGAGATAGTGAATGCTTGCTCTGTCGTTTATGTAAACAAACATAGGCTTGACAGTGTTTTTTGGTAGAACGCCATCTATTGTCATATATATATATAATAAATTGATTTTCTCCATTTCAAGAATCATGCCTTCGAAAATCAAAACTAAAATGTATATCTATAAAGATTTTAAAAGATAAGAGTAAATTTTATTTAAAATTTTGTATTTTATTTTATATTTGTTTGTAAGCATATATGTGATAACGCACATACTTGATTATATTTTGAAATCATTAAAAATATTTTGATTTAAATGTGTTTTGATTGAGATAAATATTTTTATTTTTGT
The DNA here is from genome assembly GCA_028023455.1 of Epiperipatus broadwayi. NCBI lineage: Eukaryota > Metazoa > Onychophora > Udeonychophora > Euonychophora > Peripatidae > Epiperipatus > Epiperipatus broadwayi. The sequence continues at coordinate 52,410 of JAQFVV010001084.1, read as the reverse complement.
TTCACTCTTAATCCATTTTAAAAGCAGGGACTTATTTGCTAATTTATTAAAAGTGATATTTGAAAAGTAAAAACATATGATAAAAAATAGCCTAGTATGAAGTTTTAATTATGATCTGGCAAGATATAAAAATAGTATATAGAAGCTTTGTTTTATTTAGAAGGAAGGTTTCTGCTTATTAGAAAATTGCATACTAAAGATTGCTAATTATAAATTTCTGATATATAAAGATTTGCTAACTGTGAATTGAAGATTGCTAAAGGAATTGCATATTAAAAATTGTGACTGGAGAATTGAGGATTATTATTTATGATGCTTTTTCAAATTTCGGATTACTACTTGCTGGTTGCTAATTGATAAATAAACCATTTGAAAAAAATATATACTTAATATTAAAAATAGCAACTATCTGTTCATAATGCAGAAACTGCCCACTTTAATGAACCATATTAAAAGTATACCATGCTAAAGCATATAAGATGAACCCCAGAACTCAAAATTGTGCCATTATAAACATGTACTAATTTCCTAGTTTGAAAATGATCCTGAAGATTTTCTTGATCCTGAAGATTTTCTTCATCCTCCATGACCAGATTAATGGAGATCAAAAACCATGGCAATGTACACTTGTTGGAACTCAATCTTGCTCACACTATTGGAATATATCAGACAGAAAATTTGAAGCCATCATGGTAAGAGAATGTTCTTATATTTAAACCAAAGTTTAAGTCTCTAACCTTGATACTTAAAGAATGAGAAAATATATGATAGGTTTATTCATGTAAGTTCTGATATTATTAGTCAATTTATACATCTTTATTTTATTATATGTGTTTATTTTTATTGAATGTATAAAGTATACAGAATTGATTTAAGATTTTGTTTAAAACTTTGTCAGAGAGTGTATTGTGAGTTAATATTTTATACTCATTATTTGTCTTCATTATTACTATAAATTGTTGTTAAAAGTTTTGGCAGATAATAGTAGTTTTTTTTTTCTTTTTATCTCACCTGTTTCTTATTTTAGTTGAAATTAATTTAGTTTAACATGTATTTGCATTTCCTTCAGACCATGGATCATTTGGCTGATGATTTAAGAATTAAGTAGTCCTGTTTTTCTTGGATGCCATGTGGTGTATGAGATTTTGTTTTCTTATATTTTAGATTATGTAAAATTAAAAATATTTTCTCTTTGCTGCCACAGAGGTAATCTTATGGGCCATATCATAAATCTCAGCTCTTATGAGTATTTAAGAAGCATAGGACATCTTTCTTTTGTCCCAAAGTTTTATTGAGTTAAAGAATATATCACTACACACTGTTCATTAACTTCCATCCTAGATCATCTTTATTAAAATCTCTAACAAAAAAATAGCAGTTGAAAAAATAAATCATGGCTGGGAGTCATTCAAAGCCTTATAAACTTAGTTCAGAAGGCCAAATTTGCCTGTTGAAGCATTTGACATACCACAATGTCAATTGCACTCTCAGATAAAGAAGATTGTCAAATTTGGGTCAATGTATAGATATTTTTTGACAAATATTTTTTAAATTTAATAAAGCTTAAAAATTATTAATAATTATATTTGTTTTTGGATGAGATTTGTTTTTATGATCTATCCTTCAATTATCTGAACAATGTTTGAGATCTTTTTCTCTCTCTTTGGGTCTATCTGGTAGCATTTGTTTCAGAATGTTAATTATTATTTTAACTTTTATCACCATAAATCAATTTTTCTAGGTCAACAGTGGCCTAGTGGTACCCTCAGTGATAAAATAGGGTGAAGGGTCTGGTATAATATGTATTACAATAGGATTGTGTAGAAAAATATGGATTTTAATTCTATTCAGCATCATTATAATATTGCAACATTATATCAGGCTATTTCATATCAGATAGATGGTTTGTCACAGATAGACATTCAGTTCATAAGTAATTCTTGTATATTTAAGGATCATTACATAACATAGGGATAAAAAAACATCTCTCTGTAAAGGAATTAGGATAATGAAATCATACAGATAAGTATGTGTCTCATGGCTACATAGTATATATATATATATATATATATATATATATATATATATATATATATATATATATATATATATATATATATATATATATATATATATATATATATATATATATATATATATATATATATATATATATAAAGTTGAAAGAAAAAGTAGAAATAAATGCAGCCAAAACTTTTTTGTAAATAGTTTTTATATTACATTCGAATAACAATTAAGGATTAAATAATTTTGAATTTAAAAAAAATATTATTAAAAAGGTTTTATTTATATTTTATTAATTCTGATTTTTAAATTAAAACAAGCATGTTTTTGTATTATTAATTATAAAATTTCACTATTTATTTTGATTAGATTAAAATATTTTTAATTAAAGTGGGTATACCATATTTTGATAGAGGTCCTACAGGGTTGTTTTTCGAAGGATTAAGTTAAATTGAAAAGAATCATTAACATTTAGGAAAAACTTATTTTTACTTACTGTGTTTTTAAATTTGAGCCTGACTATAAAATGGTTGAAAAAAAGATTAGGGAGAAGTTTTTGAAAGATTTTAGTTTTGAAGATTGTAACAATATAATGGCTATGATGTTACAACTGAAATCAAGTTACAGTACAAGTTCAGCTGCTGCTGCTAGTTCACAATAATAGAGCTTGGATTTACATGAAATCTATACCCTGCTTTTCTGTGATTTATTAGCCATTATATATTGTGTATTAGCCAGGATACCTGAAGTCTATCAAATTCTATTCTAAATGAGCTGGCTGTATGCATGCAATCAGTTAGTGGATTGTACCTTTCTCAAAGATGACAACAAGTTGGTCTACTGTTTTAAAAGTGACTGGCTTACCCAGAGAGTCCATCAGATTTTTAAAGAATTACTTTGTATGTATACTATTTTATCTTTATGCAGAGGACATGGATAAAATTACAGTGTTATATATATAAAGTACAGCTGGTGAGTTATTTAAAATAATTTCTTTAGTGAAAATGACCCTTGTAATTTTTAAATTACAATTTTTTTATTTTTATAAGTAAATAACTGTATTCAATAAAAGTAAGATTAGTTTATAGTACATTTTATTAACAAAGAAAAACTCCAAAAATCTTTCTACATTAGGGGAAAAAATCTTGCTGGAGTATGTTTAAAGATATTTATAATTAATCAAGAGTAACCTGAAAAAAAGTTTGATGAAGGACTGTCAAAGGAGTAAATATTTTTAAGAATACTTTTATTTACAATAAAAGAGACTAATTGATAGCTTTAATTTATATAATCTTTTTTATATAAATACTTACTTTGTATGTGTGCATTTATATATTATTAAAAAAATGACTTTTTTATAAGTCTATGACAATTTAAACATGTTAAATTTTAAATTACTATACAATACATCAAATTGCTTATATATATATATATATATATAGGTGTGTGTGTGAATTTTATGTATATTTTTGATATGGAATAAACACTAGTATGTGCATAAATTTCCATGCATACACATATATGTTAAATCATATTTAATAATGTAGTATAAAAATGAATTTCAGTTATAGGTTTTTGATAATTCAAATATGTTCATAAATTATTATACCACAAATTTATGCACTTATATATATATATATATATATATATATATATATATATATATATATAATGTAAACCCATTACTAGGAATTTACAAATCACAATGGAATAGCTAATTATATTAAACAAAATCAGAAGACTTGTATATATGTATAGCTGTATTTTGCAGACCTTAATTTCATTTTAATTGTTATTAATAAATTGATATTTCATTGTATAAATTATCCCAGTAAATTTGATTAATTCTAGAATAGATTTAAAACATATATTAGGATTATATCTCTTCTACACAATAGCAGCTATAGGGCTTTTTTTTTCTGAGTTAGATTTGTGCATAGTAGTCTATTATATAAAAGGGGTTTATATTTGGTGTTTATGGACATCCAAATTAATTATGATCTTGGATTTGTACAAAGGAAATATCCTGTAAACACAATGCACTGCATTTTATTTAGTTTCGTATATATTAAAAATTAAGTTTATAGTTAGCCAGTACATTAAAGATACTGTGGCCAGAAAGCATTGATGATTACCAGCATATTTTGCATCCCAGCATTATTGTTTTTATTTTTATATATACTGATAGATTAGCACTTATGCTTGAGCATCCAAATTATTATTTAAATAATATGCCTCAAGCTGGTAGTGGCTAAATAATTAGATTGGTCTATAATAGATCCATTTCAAATCCAGTCATAGGATTTATTGCTGATTTATTTAATTGTTGGTCATCCATGATGATGATGATTATTAGTTTGGGTAGTTCTGGTTAACTTAGTTATAATATTGACGATAAGCTCCCGTGCTCATTCTTTTTATATTTAATTCTATATTGTCATTGACTTGGGATGGATGATGATGATTTTCCATCACCACAGATTCACCCCAATTTTTTGTATCATTACAACATATATTTCAAATCATAGCTCACCCTCATTTAAGTTACCATGTAATATATTGTATAATATAAATAATAAATGGATACTTATTTTCAGAGGCTAAATAATAGAAAATCTTGCAACAATACTTCATATTTTCATGCTCTGCTAATATAGCCTATGTTATTTAGTGGGGAGTATCTAATAAACATATTATTATCAACCAATTAATGCCTACCCTGGATTACCAAATCCTATTCAGAAATTTATTTGTTTATTGCAAATATTTGTATTGTTTATTTTATTTTAGGATTAATAGTATCAACAAAATATAATTAGGATAATAATTATCATTATTTGAAATTACAACTTCATCAGTTTTTGTAAGTATGAATAACTTAATTAGGTTTTTGATTCATTAGACTGATTAAATCATAATAAGTTAAACATTTATTGATATCTTTTATTAAAGTGTAGTTACACACCTGCATTTATATTTCCTCTTAGTTATAAATATAAGTTATTGAATTTTACATGACCATGGATCAGAACATTTAATATCAATACAACATAAGAAGTTTGTTTATTGATTATATTGTATAAATATCTGTAGATCATTTACAAATTGTAAATATTTTATTAATAATTTTATGTATTGCTGAATTATGAATTAATTATTATATCAGCTAAAATATATATTTGTAAATAGTATTCAAAAAGCATAAATTACTATCAAATCATTGTCTTGTATTTTCAATATTTTACGAGCTAGCACTAATCACTAGATAATTTTTTTAAAATAAAGTATTGATATAAGTTAGGAAATTTGGATAATAAATATAAAGTATCTTATTCTACTTAGGTTAATTCTATGTTTGATTAATCTATTAATTTCAATAGAGTATCTACCTTTCTGGCAACACAATCTATATAGTTAAACTTTATACGAGTACAATATATAATACTTTATTTTAATACTAATAAAACTTTTTAAAAAAATTTTTTTTTAAGGAGTAATTTTAAAATAAAGTTAATGCCTTTACTTTTAGATTTAAATCTGAAGCTAAAATACAAAAGACAATAAAATGAAACTCAATTACAATTAGTTTTAATTAAAAGAAAATGAAAAAAAAAAAATGTCTTCTCAATGTCTATTTCTTTTAATGATTTTTTTAAATTGATTCTTTGCAAAAAAAAGTAATTGAAATTTTTAATTTGCCTTTCTTCGATGGGAGAATTTAAAATTATTTTATAATAATAATTAATCATTGCATTGTTTGAGCATTTTTATTTATTAATTAATTACTATATATATATTTATTTATTTGCTTCTCTATTTTTTTTCTTTCACTTTTTTCTTCTCTTATTCTAAACATAAGAATTGTCGCCATGACTTAAAACCAATCAGTAAAAAAATAATAATTGATAAGTTATAAACTTTTCTATTGTCATCCAATTACCATTGACTTAGTCAAATATGTTCATAAATATTACAGTAACTATATTGATATCACTGACTTTTCAGTCCAATAAATTAATAGAATTACTAATAATTGCATTAGATTTTAGTTCTATGTAAAGGAGACTCTTTTTACTAAGTGATGTGGCAAGCTGTTGTACAAATAATGTAGTATTAATTAAAACATATAATTCTATCATTTGTAGCTGAAGTTTCTATAATTTTATAAAATCATTATTTTTTTATTCCTGGCACTTTGATGAATTTTCTTCTACAAGATATATAAGAAGAAAATAATCTTAAAATCGTCTTTAATATTTTGTTCTGTTTCTTTTAGCTATTTTTAAAATTGTCATTTTAAATATATATAATAAGATGACACTGAAAATTAAATATAAGTTTAAATTATCAGAATTCCAGTATAGTGTATTTTCTATCATGATGTTTCTTTTATGTATATTTACAATATGAAAATAAGATAACTCTGACTACATATATGAAAATAGAGAAGTTGTCAAAAACATGAATGAATAATAATAAATAAAAATGATGAGTAATTAATTTTATAAAATCAACTTTAATTGAGGTTTGTTAACTAGTGCACATAATATTCATAAGAATATTGAAAATATTAAAGTGCTAAGATAAGTATATTTTAGAGTATACTCTAAACATAGCAGTAACAATAAGCTAGCTATAACTTAAGGTTATTAAATTAATTTCCGTCTGAAGAAATTTCACATAAAAAAGATAAACCAAGCAAAAAGGACATGTTGACTAATAAAACAGAATTGAAATGTTTTAACTTTTTTTTGGTGCTAAAATATCAGTTAATCTTTCAATGCCTGATCCTACAATAAATCAATAATTGTAGATTAAAAATGATCTGATTGATCTAAAATATAAGTTAAAATCTAAATCAGATCAATAACCAATTTTTTTTTGAATATCTTCTAAATTTTAGTTGACAATGTAATTTACAATTTTATATTTTATTTTTTTTCTTTAACAGATCTTTATATTAGTCAATAAATTTGATTTCAAACAAAACATTTCCTAGACTTGATCTTTAATTAATAACTTTAATCTAGACCAACTGATGACTGCTCGTTCAGCATGAAATATGTTTGTTGGTGATTATTTATCTTTTCAACATGTGTGTGGTCATGTGTATCAGCAGTATGATATATTGTGGATAATTGAAGGTTGCTTGAAAGTCAAAGTTCAAATCCCGTATCTTTAAATGGTTTTAAAGAGTGAAATATTCTCAAAGTTACTAAAAGACAATAAAAGCATTTTTTTTACACTTAAAGTATATTGATTATTTATTCATAAAGATTTGAACAAATGTATTAACCTGAAAGATGTTGAATTTGTTTATGACAATGATAGACTCTATATTTACTTTTAGTTATCTACAATATTAATGGTGTGTAACTGGCTTTTATAAAAGAATTATTATTGATCAACTTTCAAAAAAACTGTTCATTCTTCAGCCATAAAAATAGTCACCTAAAAGAGAATATATATATATTGCTAAAATTCGTATTACCATGACTATTTTATGAAGCTGCTTTTAAACTGTTCCAAAGCCAATATTATTAAAATGAGAAATAAAATTGAGGTTGAAAATGTATCTATTTTACACGTTTTTTATTTTATTTTTAATCTTTATAAGATTCAAATTAAGCTAGATTATAATTCAGAAATTTTATAATATGAATACATATCTATGGAAAAATACTATTTGCAAACATTAATTGAATGAATATCTTGAACGTTTATATTCTTTCTTAATACTCTATGAATAATCAAGTTTTTTTTAATAAATCATCTATAATAAAAATGAATCTATTCAATAAAATTCTTTAATGCTCTTTGTTGAAGTATAAACAAAAAGTAATGCACTCATTCTACTGGAATTGTTTCAAAATTAAAAAAAAAGTTCTATTCTTACTGAAATATTTAATCCAGTTGATATAAACTTTTCAGAACTACAATAAATTCAGAAACACTTTCATATATATTTAAAACTTCACTACAAACATTTCTAAAATTAAAACTTTTAGAATTTATAGAACTGTTAAGTATTATCTAAACTTATATCACCATTATAAACTTAAAAGTTTGGTTAGTTTTTACTCAACAAGCAAAGCTTAAAAATTAATTTATAAAATATTGATTTAAAAAAATTAATTATTACACAATTACTGGTAGTTTGCAAAGTATAAATCCCTTTTCATAATTTTATTTCATAAATAAGGGATTCAGTTCAAAACTTATGACTAAATAAATTGGTTTATAAAAGCGTTTCGATTTAATTTTTTTTTTACAGTATTTACATTGTTTAATTTATTTGATAATTATAAAATACACAACTATTTTCTTATTTGACAAAATTACACAATCATAAAAAGAAATAGTTTTTCTGACAATTGTGATATTAAAAACTTGTTGATGACCAATTCAAAATACTTATTTGTTTTCTGTAATAGGAATGATATGGTTGAGTCAGAAATTGAAATGCCTAAATGTAAAAGAAAAAATAATAAATTTATCAGGTTTTTCTTTTTCACATATCAAGTTAGTTAGGCATTGAATAAAAATCTTTTAAACTGTTTACTATTCCAAGATCTCATTTGACTGGCAATGACTGCCATCATAAAAATTATAAGAAAAAATAAAGTAGCATTTTTAAAACATAAAAGGCAATAATAATTAATTATCTCTATTTATATTATTAAGCAAAATATGTATTTAAATATTTCATTTTGCATGTAATTGGTGAAAATGTAAAGAGTATATAAAGAATAGTCAAAAATAAATAAACTGAACGTCTTAGAAATAACTACATTGACGAGATAAAAAGAAAATAAAAGATATTTAAAAATAATAAATTATCAGGTATTTTGTAAATTTAAGATGATAACTTTTGGCATACATTTTACTTATAGAACAAACCATCTTTGTTAGTATCGATTTATAAATAAACTATTGCCATTCTAATACCAGGGAATAAAAGAAAATTTATAAAAAAACTAAAAATGATGATGTAAACCAGTGATGATACAGTTTTGTATATAAGTAATTTAGATCTACTAGTTAAATAATTGTAAAGGATTTGAACACAGACTTTCAAGCTTTCTTCAGCCATCCACTCTCTTACAACATACTCAAAATCACACGTGTGAAAAAGATAAATGATCTTCAATATACAAATTTCATGCTGAACAGCACTCATAAGTTGGTCCAGATCATCATCTACCACACCTACAGCTGATCTGAGCATTGATTATATATATATATGGGAGATGGTGATATGGACCAAATGATGAGTGTTGGTATAGAACAAAATACATATAATGGAGATCATTTATTTTTTTCACAGATGTGTGGCCATGTCTATCAGTTGTACGAGATAGAGTGGATAATGGAAGGGAGATTGAAAGTTTGTGTTCAAATGTCCTACAGATAAATCTAAACTCCAAGTATATATATATAAATGTATTTGTATTCAAAATATTAGTTATATAATTATAATAAAATATCTTATAAATGGCAATTACACAGACATATATCTTATGAAATACCCTATAAATAATGAATACATTGATATATATCATAAAAATGTATGTCGATCATATTTTAGTAATATTTTATTAATGATAAATATATTGAGATATATTATATTAATCCACTGCTCTAATGACATCTTGTGATGCTATTTTTGACTTCCGGAGTAAACAATACTTTTGTAAAGATTTAACTTTTTAATTCATTATAGATTTTAATTCTCAACAATACTTTTCTAATTATACAGTTTTTTTTTTTAAAAAAATGTACTTGGGCCAGCTTCTACCATAAAAAAACAAATTTAAGTACTAAGAAAAGATTTATTATCTTTTATTTTTTCATACATGCAGTTTAATGAAGATTTGCTTTTAAAATAAAAGATTTTATAACATCATATCCAGAAAATTGAAAACACAATTACTATTCAAATGATCTTGCTATTACATTTTTAGAATCTTAACAGAGTACTATTAAAGAAAATATTTTTAATATATTGATAGGATTCTATATAAAAATGGATAAAATTATAGTTCTGTAAATAAATAATTTTGTTACGGTATTTACAGCAACATTACTTTATATTTTTATTTCACTAAGTTTATTATTCCATCTAAAGCGAGCCTCCAAAATTCTTTAACTGCTTTAAATTCTTATTTTGAAAACTGTGCAAGCTGTATTTTAATCATTGACTAATAAGGGAAATGATTTCTTGAACTTTAATTAATAAAGCAAAGTCTTTTAATTTGCAAGAGAGGCACAATTATTAGCTAACTGAAAACTTAGAAACCAAGATGAAATTTTTCCATTTTGATTTTAGTCACTTCAAACTAAAATCTCTCAAATTTAAAATTTGCTTCATGAAATTCTGTAAAATCTTTTTGCAAATGTCATAAAAATAAAAAATAAGTTATAGTGAAATACATTTTTTTAAATATCAGATTTCAGTTTAAATGTCTGATTTTTTTTATCAGCAATAATAATAATATATATAAACTTCAGTAAACAAACTGATAGTTTTAAACCCAGTAAAATAATAGAAAGTGATCACAATCTATTAATGATAGGTCATCCCTTAATTAAAACTAATGCCTTTAAATATCAACATTTTTATAAACCTTCCCACTCTTTTTAGTGTATTACTAAGATGAAATGCCTGCATAATCAAGAATATTTTTTTTGTATTCAAACCATCTGTTTAAAAAAAAATTCATGTACTATTATCATAATATCTTAAAAGTTAAGAGTCATTATTTAAAAGCTGTTGAAAATTAAATAGTAGCTATTTAAAAAAAACACTTGAATTCTATCCTAACTTTTTTTCAATGTTCCTTTTTTTTAATGTAACTATTATTATTTATCTTGGAAAGAACTAGTTGATAATCTCCCCAACTATCAGAATTTGTAAATGATATTGCAATAATATTTTTTTTGCATCATGAATCTTAAATATTATAATTTTAAACATGAATATATTTACATTTTTATAATGATTTTTCTGAATAAGCAAAGTGATTGTGATCTCAGTCCTAGAGTTATTCAGAAGTTCACCCGTACCTCATTCTGGGGAGTCCTGATCATTTTTGTTTGTCATTCTTTTCATCAAAGTATATATTTATATACTGTTTGGATCTGTTTGTACCTCATTCCAGAAGATTTGAAGCCTTCTATCCTTTTTCAGTATTCTTATTCATAACAGGGGTATAAGTCTACTCCCTGGAACAAGCTGGTTAGTGTAGTTGCAGCTCTTCATGGACTGACCATAATCCAGAACCATAGCAACTTCATATTGACCTTTCCTTTTGGTACTTCTCAGCCAAAAGGCTAGGGTACCACCTTAAAATCAAAGAATGGCATTTTCTTGGCCAGAGTTACCATTCTCTTTTTCACTGACATTATTTATGCTATTACAACAATTTCCTATGTTTTATTTTCTCACCTGTTTAACAAAATAAATCATAATGACATGTGATAATGAAACATTTTCCTCTTTAAATGTTTTTTGTTGGAGTTTATATATATATTGTGCCTTTTTCTATAGGTCAGTAATAGTTCATAACAGTCAATTACTAAAAATTTTAAATTTTAGAATATGTTCTTTTGATTTATTAATTATAGTTTGTCAATTATGTTATATAGTACAATTTGAAGCTAAAGCAAATATGTAGTATATAAAATTATAGTGAATTATTTAAAAATAGTTATGTAAAGTTTAAAATATTGTTTCATATGGTTGTAAAAGCTGGCCATATTAAATAACACAGCTATAAAAATTAAAAGTATATTTAATAAATTCGATTTTAATAGTTTAAAACTGATAAGTTAATAAATACAGTGTTTAAATTTATAATCATATTTAATAGTCAAAATTAATATAATATATTTTATAAATAAATTTTATGATGGTGAGAATTGTATTTAATTCTATATTTTCTAAATTGTTCTTCCAAATTTTATAATTATATTAAATATAATAAGTGTATCAATTTTATTAGTCTAGGCAGAGAAATAGATTGAAAATCGTCTGTCAAAGTTATTAATCATGTGACTTGTATACTATATACTTTCACACACGTGCTTGTTTGTATTTAAAGTAACAAAGTTTAAAATATTTTAAAAGTTATATTATAGAATTGGATGGAATTGTCACCTAGCAAATAATAATAAATATTAAGTTAACTATCGTATGTAATGTTTTAAGTAATGTAATAAAGACGAATACAGATATAATAAAAATTAAATATTTTGTTTAAATAAAAATAGATAAATGGAATAAGTTATTAAGGTTATTTTAAAAGTTATTTTAAATGTTTAAATAATTTTAATAAAATAATAATTGATTTAAAAGTAATATTTTAAATAATATTTTAAGTTCATTATGTCATAATTTCTAATTTTGAAATTCAATTCTGCTATAAACTGAAAATATGTAAATTTGTTCTCAAGTTAAAGTAAGAATCAACCAATCAAATGAGGTATTCTTACAGACTATAAATATGAATTGCAGGGGGTATAAGAGGAGATTAATAATGTATTGAAACCAGAGAAAGGTAAATTATAACTATCAAAAAGATAGTATATATTTTAAAATTTTTATTTTAGTCAATTTTTTTTTTTTAGTACTTTCTTATCGTTTTATTTGCAAAAAACTAATTGATAATTTTTTAAAGTATTTTTGCAAAAGAGGGTGTTAAAATATAATAATTTAGAAACTTCGTGGAAATGATTTTCTAATTTTTAAAGTACTTACCAGTCGTATTTTATCTAAAAGTTTAACCTAAACTTCGCAATAAAAATGGATATACTATGAAATAAAATGGATATAAGTTGTAATGCTGAAAAAATGTTTGGAATATTTATTGATACAGCTTTATTAATACTTCACCGGAGAACTGTTTTGGTACATAAAAAAAAAAAAAAACCACAGCTCGGACATTATACGGAGTCTAAAAAATGTATTGAAATGCATTATTATTTATAAGCCTATCCAAGATTTATTTTTTAAATAATAATAAGACAATTATATTTCATGAATCATTTTATATAATATGATATTCAAAGGAGTAAAATGTTATATCCTTTCTGAAGGTAACATTTTTTTTTTATTTTTAAAAGAGATTTATAAAAATACCAAATGAAAGTTTAAATGTATCAAGAAGGAAACATATATAAAAAAATGAACACATAGTTGAATAAAAGATGGATCCATGGAAATACAAATAGTACTTAAAAGTTTATCGAATATTTTTAAAGTTAAATTAGATGGATTGATGCATCGGATACGCAGAGAATATTGGTAGAGAAGATTAAGAAGCTTCATGGGATTAATTAATATTATGATTTAATAATTATCATCCTAAATACTAAAACCAAGGATTATTTTCTATAAATTTTACTAAATGGATTAATAATTATTTTTATTTTAAACTTTAACACGCTTGGAGGAGAACATTTTTAAAAACTCTAGAGAAAATAATAAACATTTTGGACTTATCAGGAACTATTGTCAAGAAAATATGTAATTATAGTTTTGATTCCTTTTATTTTGTTAACCTAGTTTAAATCTAAATTTTTATATAAGATTAGGAAAAACATAAAAACATTAATTTATTAATATTAAAATTTTATAATATAACAATCTAATAATTTAGCTAAAAATATTTTAATATAAAGTGTATGGGTGTGAATTTTTTTTATATCTGCAATGCTCAAGTGGATAAAGGAAGCCTACTGAACACGATGACTAGATAAAGGTTATTGGTAATAATAATAACTATTGATAATTTATAATGTATATTTTTTTGTTTTCTTTAGATCATCCATAAATTGGAAGAATGAAGTGTAAAAGTTTTTTTACTTATATGTACCGCATTTCATACAACATTTTAAAAAACATTATGAGATAGGATTGATTTGAAAATATGCATACGACGATTTTTTTTTTATTAGTGATATAATCCAACATAACAAATAATTATGTGATTCTTTTAAAATTTTCATGTTATTGGATATTCAAATATTGTCTAAGTAGATTGTATATGATTAGACATATAGAATAATGAAGTAAGCAGACTTTTCTTGTGGAACAGCTAGATTGTTTAACTATTAATGAATTTTATTTATTGTTTTGTAAATGCAGATAGTTATTTATCGATGTAAGATGTGGAAAATCTTGAGAAATAATGTTGAGATAGTGGCTTGGAAGTACTTAGTGAACAGGAAACCAAGATGATGTTTTAAGAAATAGGATGTTATAAGGAATGGAAATAATATTTAGTCTTTATGTGAATATCAGCATAGTTAACAAAGCCCTATGACTGATACACATTTTATTTGGACAGTGTTTATATTTCTTTAAATATTTGATGTTCTAATAAAGCTGAAGAAATAGCTTTAACATCGTCCCTGTACTAGAGGATATTAGGCAGGTAAATGTCATACCTCTTCGCACTGTGCCATGATTTTGAGATATGTTAAGAGTAATACTCTAGCTTTCTTCCTTAATCCTATGCATCTGTTTTCGCTATCTTTATTTCATGTAACTGCATCATTCAGTAAGATATGTTTAAGAGAAATGATAAATAATTTAGAACTTAGGTTATGCTATCGTTTTGTATAAGATTGGTTTATTTGCTTAGAAGGAATAGGACGTTATAACTTAAAATTGAAGATCCAAAGTATCCTAAGGAAAGAAAAGAATCATAGAATATATTTTGAATTTTATTTTGGAAATGAAATATAAACTTTTTTAAAATAAAGTATCTAAACAAAGATATTTTCTTTAAAGTGATAATAATTTTAAATGCTTTAGTATTATTATTTTTTAAGAGAAAAATAAGTATTGCATATTTTTAAAATACAATAGTACAAAGTAAATTATGTAAACAATATGCATAGTATATTTTTTGTTTATTGATTAACAGAAATATATTGATGATTACACTTATATCATACTAAAGTAAGGCTTAAAGAAGAATATATTATGATTAGTAAACATTGTGTGATAAATACTAAAATCTAGTACTGAATTTTGGATAATATTTTGTGTAACATCTTTGACTTTGCAAGATGAAATTTTTTTTAATATTTTGAGAAGTCCATACTCATTATAAAATTTTGTTTTCTATAGAATGTTTTTCTAAGTATGAATTTTTTAAAATAAGATAGTTTAATAATATTAAGGATAAAATGCTGTTGCTAATAAAGTAGATAAATATATTTGTAATAAGTTAACCATAATGAGAAACCAAATAGTAACATTTTTTTTAAATTTTGTCCTAAATCTAAATAAAGATATAATTGAAATATAAATTATTTTTTTTATAACCTGGTAGATCAAACTGTAAAGTAAAAAAGTTAAGGATATCCACTGTAAATAGTGTAAATAAATTGTTTATTTATTTGTTGTTAGTAATAAACTTTGTTAAATTTTGTTATTTTCAAAAATTTTGTGTCCGAGTTATTTATTTCTCCACATCGCTGCATGAAAACACGATATATGCATAATAATCGAAACAAATATATAATTTTGCACAAAAGATAAATAGAGAATTATTTTAAGAATTTTAAATATTTTATTGGTATTCATTATAATTAAATAATCATAATCTTACATTATTTTATTGGTCATAAATCAGTTATCACAATATTATATTAAATTATATGCTATCAGTTGCCACACATATTTTGTTTGTCAGATTATTAATATGCTACCACATATTTATTATATTATTACATGAAGGTAAAAGATTATATAAAATTATTTTATTATTTTATTATGGTAATAAAAATATAACAAAAAGAAAAGATATCCAGTAGTAATTAAACAATGAAGAATATTATTATTATTATTTATTATTATTAGTTTAAGTGTAGTAGATTATGACATAAAATCCCTTCTCATATTTTACTACCGTATTTTTAAATTAACTTAGAATAAACTTTATGAACCTGAGATTATTTTATTGAGCTAGATTATTACAAATAGAAGATTAAGACTTAATTATTAGTTTAATCTTAGTGAGTAGAAGTTATTAAAGTCGTAAGAATACTATGAGTTTGTTATTTGAAATAGTAATAAAGGGGGGGATAGTGTTCTTATGCCATTGAGGTAGTATCCTGTGGGATATTGGCTCAATGTAATCTATCTTGTCACCTGTATTTTCACTTCAAGTCTCATGAAAATATTAAATATTTATTTAATTTATTTTTATAAACTGAACCTTATTCGAATTTTAAATTTGAGCTAGTGAAATATTTTAATTTTAATGCTGAATATTTTAGTTATTAATTATTAACTGAGATAGAACCCGTTTTATTTTATATCATATACTATTCTGAAGTGAGAATGCATGAGAGCAAGGTTAGAATATATATATATATATATATAAATTGTAACCTCTGCTTTCTTCATCTATTTCACTTTATATACAATTAAATGCCCAGGTGCCAATTTTATACAAGATAGAATACATTTATAACTGAAATTGCTTTTCTACTTACTAATAAGATTCTTATGATGATATTACACTATGGCTAGGCTCAGTTGGGGTTATAGGATATGGTAGTCATATAAGATGCAAATAGGATGATAGAAACATTTATAAATAACAATTCTATAATGTTTATTCAACTATATTATAAGCATTTATTAAATAATAAGGATTATTGTGAAATTGATAATTATTACACTAAATAAAGTATAGACAATGATGAGGATCATGTACCTTTTTGCCCTATATCACCATCCATTCTAAGCAAAGTAAAACATATTTTTAAACACTGCAATATTAAAATCTGTTAACTCTAGACTGTTTGAATAAATGACCTATATTGGCAAATCTATAAATTTTATAATTATATTATGTTAAACTTATGTGTGTGTGGAAGTGGACAATCAAATGCATATATTAAAACAACTCATATGGGATATTATTTCAACAAAACATTTATTATAAGAAACTTTATTGTGTAACACATCCATGATGATTTTAATATTTCCCTTATAGTAACACAAACTTGATTAATATTTGTTATATAAATTTAAGTGACAGTTTTATTAATATTTTTCTTTTCATTAAATAAAGTAAAATTTTCCTAAGTTAATGTTACATTCATACTAGAGGATGAATTGTTAATAATGATAATAAATGAGATATTGATAATATATGTAATATGATTTAATAATTATTTATAATTAATAATTTTAGTAATGGACTTTTTCAATATTTCTTTGTTTACCATATCTTCAAGTGTGTGCACCTTTACAAAATTACAAATACAACACATTTATAAATCATATTTTCTACTAGTTTATTTATGGAATGGATGGTGCAATAAGTTAATCATTAAATTAACAATCTTATTTAAAACATATTATAAATATCTATAAAATATTTATCTGATATAATAAGTATATGTTGTCTGATGATAACTACATCCAGATGAAGAAAGGTAGGAGAATAATAATAACTAAACATTCACATATATATGCGTGAGGGTTAATCAAAATCTCCAAATTCAAACTTGACTCATTAATATAATATCCACTAACTTTTAAGACACAAAGGTTATAGAACTTATCTGACCTATCATTAATAAATGGGGCCTTTGCCACATCATTTTTAAAAATAATACAACTATTTCAGCATATGCTTTTCAAAAACTAAGTACACTAACCACCCATGATTTAATAAGCAAATAATCAGGAGAGTATAACTCAATCCACATAATAAAATCATCCCTCAATCACTTCTACATCCAAATGCACTCAACATATTTCCTATATAACAAATCTATAAACAGACAAACTTTTAATTCTCTATCTTATTTTAATGAATGGCACCATGCAAAACCAAAATAAAAATAAACTACAACCTTGGAAAAATAATTTATGACAGTGCACACACACCCAAATATACGATTATATAATATGATTTCTAAATCATATAAGATAATAAACTATTATATTACAATAATAATAGGTTACACCAAGCATAAAAAATATTTATCTATTATAAGCAATAAGAAGAAATACCTATTAACATTTAATCATTAAATGTTGAGATGTTTTTTTTTAGACTTGAAAGTTTGAATGAAAGTATACACACTGCTTCCAACAATAACAATGGATTACAACATTAAAAAATACAAACATTGCTCCTACTGGCTGAAGTATAAATTGACAAGAGCTGCAATAGTTTCCAATATTTCAGAATCTCTTAATAAACATTATAAGCAACATTGGCATACAATGGAATTATTTTATTAGTCACAAGAAACAAAATCTCCAACTCGGTAAAATAATCCTAGTAAAAGTTTATGATTTTATTCCTTTAGTTTTTAGTACTTAATATAATTTTCATTAACCATTATCAATGATTTATTCTTTTTTGTATACATTGTGATAATTAATCATTAAATATTGTTAAGTTATGCATTTAAATTACTCTTTTTTTATATGTGCGGATAATAAGGTTCTTTGGTATATAAAACTATCCTCCTGATATAAGAGTTAAAATAGACAAATCTCTTCATTTATATCTTGCATAATATAAACAAGAAAATTTATTAATTAAAAATGCATATAGCATCTCACCACAGCATTTAACATAATTCTTTTAGTTATATTCATTTTTAATAATTTTTATAATTCCGATATTATTTATTCGTGGTAAATACGTTAAAATAAACTATAATTAATAATCTTACATAATATCCATGCATTTTTGGATATAGTAAACTTAGACCATCAGTTGATAAAAGCTAGAGATGGGTACCATAAAAATTTAGCTCTTCATAAATATTTTTCCTTTGAGTAGTATGTTATAATTATCCATAGGAATAGTAGCAAATGTTTACAATGTTTATTTCACTTATCTTACTATTTTTTTTTTAGAAAGTTATTCTATTTTCTATAACCTTTTTTTATACCTTCTTCCTTGGAATCTCTTGTCCAAGCTCTCTTATGCCCTCTTTTTTTTTATTATAATCAACTTGGCAATATGCCAGAATTTTTTTTGCTTATAAAATGTCAATAATAAAACATTGGAACGAAAGAAAAAAATAAATAATACTAAATATTAATTTACAAATGCTACCTAATAATAAACAGATAACTTTTGCAATTTTAAATGTAAGACTTCAAGTAATACATATTTAATAAATACTAAATAGAATACAAATAAAAAATCATTCTAATTAATGGTATATGTGTGTATTTGTTTTCTATGGCATGTAAATTTTACTATTACAATTTGGACATTATAAGTAATAGTATAAAATATGAATAAAGTGTGAGATGATGGAAAAAGAACATACGCCCATAAATACAAGTTAAATCTTGAATGGGAGCAGACAATAAGTTAGAAAACTAATGAATAAACACCTGCTATGGCTCTCTTACTAATTTAACTCTCATACTAACAATCCTTGATATTATCCATCACCCTCTTCCACTACCAGACACATATAAACTAAAATTTTAGCAATTGGTACACCCAACTAAAGTTTTAATTTTTTAAAACCAAATTTTAAATACTAAATTATATCACAATTCTTTTTTTTTTCAATAGTTATCTGTAGCCATTATTATCATGAATGTGAACTTCCCACATTTCTTTCTGTTGCTAACCTGGAAGGTCACAATATATATATATATATGTGTGTGTGTATATATATATATATATATAAAATCTTAAATTTTATCAAAATAAATATTTATATATTTTAAACTTAATCCAGTATGTTCAAATCTCATTAATATATTTATGTATGTTGTTAACTTATATCTCGGGTTCACTCAGTATTTTACATCTTTTATATTGCTGCTGTTAATCAAAAAATAAAAAAAATTTTAATTTAAAATGATCCGAAAGTGTAAATTTAATAGCAATATTTTTTCCTTGTTACAATAAAAAAAACTGATTTAGCAGTGATGTAGGACAATAAATTTTATACCAAATGTAACACATATATATCCTAGATTTGAAAGTGCATCTCTGTATTCTTTTTCTCAATTTATTACTTATTGTATGTTTTTTATAACTATAATGCTATATTTTTGTGTTAAATCTTTTTGTAGATTTATGCACATATTAATAAGTAAATATTGAGGTAAATTTGCTTGGTTTCTTTTTTATAGTGCATTATCTTAATCATAATTAGTATATCATTTCATTTTTTTGTTAATTATATGTATTGATTGGTGTAATTGTTTGATCAAATTTTATCATAAGTTTATGTGTATATATATTAAAAACAAATTTAACTTAGGATTCAGTATATTATGTATTTCAGGATCCATCTAAATAAATTTGGACATAAGAAACAACTAGATCCATATTGTCTTCTTTAATTTTATAGTAACTTGGGTGTGTGATATCTAAATATTTATTGGACTTGGAAACAAATTAATAATATTAGTTGCAATTATAAGAAAAATTTCTCAAAGATATTTTGATTACCAAATTTTAAATTACTGATGAAAACTTTACAATAGATTTTCATTCAGTAAAAAAATTATATTCTAAATTATATCAAAGCATAGGTCAAAAAAAGAAACAACTTGAAACATAAATAAGCGTATCAAACATTATAATGTACAAAACATCTTAGCAGCCACATCAATTAGAAATCATAGTTCTAAATATCTAACATCTGACATTTCCTTTCTTGAAAATAAATTTATGCCATAGCATCATCTAATGTCTGATTAGATAATGGAAGCAATTGAAAATGTTATTCCAAAATTGTCTCCGAAAAGAACAGCAGTATTATACTGAAGAATAAAAAGAACAATTAAGAAACACCAGCAACCTAAATCAAATACTGTCTATGTTGAGAAAAAAGCTAGTAAATCTCTTAATGTAGAGAAATGTATAATTATTATGCCTGATTATAAAAGAAATGCTATAATTGTAATGCATACTACTAATTATGAAAACAAAATGAACACTCTTTTAAGCAGTTCAGTTTAAAACAAAGTTGCAAAAAGTCTTATACAATATGCAGAAACAAAGATAAAGCATTACTCAGAAATCACCACACTTATTTCACACATTTAGATAAAAGTAAATATCTTACTACAGCAACATTTCATATTTTTGTGATCTACCTAAAATCTATAAAGACCATTTCTTAATGTGACAAAATTTCTTTTTGAGCATACAAAACAATATTTTGTTAGGTATTTCAAACTTTTTGTGGAATTAGGAGCATAAATATAAAAAGGAACTGATACATTGGTAAGTGTTCATGCAGAAGTGTATTATCTGTATATCCTGTGATAAAGAATTGCCTATTGTTAAAAAAAAGATCAAATGAAAATAAAAAATTATAAATCAGAACAACTCTTTCTAATGATAGTCTAATAAAGATTTTAACCTTTTGTTTCAATATAACACATATTATGTTTAAACAAACAAAGGATGGTTAGGGATTTAACACTGTGATTCTAGATCAGATGTATTTATATGGAAGAATTTTGAAACCACAACCATAAAAAATATTTCATCTTCCTAAAAACTGGCTTTGCAATATCAATGATACATCTGTTTATAGGTTCATGGTAAAGTACTGGAATCATTCTAAATACATTATGATAACATTTGTCTCAATTAAATTCAAAACAGAATTACACAATATTATAGAATATTATAAAACATTTCTTTAGAACCCAATGATTTGGAAAAAGCAAAGTCCTATACATACAAAAAAAAGTTCTCATGAAGAATGATTTTCATCAACTGTCAAATACATCATATAGTCTATAAATAACAACAAAATTATCAATATTGCACTGTATCTACACATAACAGGAATTGGAGACAAAATAAAATCTGAAATTAACATAATAACAGCTTTTCAAATCCATGGCAAACTTTGAAGGATCCTAATATCTACAATAAATATGGAAAACAAACATCTTAACTGTGATATATTATGGAAATATGAAAAGGCATACATTAGCTAAAAAAGCCATCCTATTAAAAATGATTATAAGAGCATTAAGTATAATAGAGCAAAAAAATCAGTTATGTTTAAATTGTCAGGCCATGAACAAACTTATTATCTTTTCCCTTAAAAAATAGGATAATGAAGAGGATTTCTACTCACAAAATATTCTACTTGGTTAGAGTATCATTTTAATTTCATTATTCAATAATATTTAGGGCATATAAGCACAGACTTTCACACATCCCACCACTCTCCACACTATCTCATAACATGGATACACTTGAACACTTATATGTCAAAAAGATAAAAAATCACCAATATACTTATTTCATGCTAAACCAGCAATCATCAGTTGGTCCAGATTACTATTTCTACACATATATGCTATAAGTGTTCAGATATATATTAAGATAGCCAATCTTCATACTTTAATGGACAAGTTAAAGTATAAGATTGTATATCTTAATATATATCTGAGCACTTATAGCATATATGTGTAGAAATGATAATCTGGACCAACTGATGATTGCTGGTTTAGCATGAAATACGTATATTGGTGATTATCTTTCGACATATATGTGTTCAAGTGTATCAGTGTTATGAGATAGTGTGGAGAGTGGTGGGACGTGTGAAAGTCTCTGTTTAATACCCTATATATTACATATATAGACACCGGGATATAATAAGCCTGTGTTTCAATTATTACTTTATTCATTACTCTGAAAGTAACTTGTTTGATTCCCATTCTAGCACTATCAGTTAGGCTAACAATGCTTGAAGAAAAGAGACTAACCTTATTCTAAAATGTTGTGTTATATTCTAACCTCTGCATGGTGTTAATAGTTCAATGTATGTGAAAAGTTTAAATAAAGTATAAATTTAATATATACATACATCAGTTAAAAATAAGATGGGAGAAGTAGTCCAGCATTTATTATAATAAAATGTCACTTCACAAACTTTTATACAAACAGACAATAATGGTCATGTACAGTATTTAATTCTTAGAAGTTTACTCTGAATAATTTCTAATTAAAGGAAGTTTAATTAAAATCTTAGTTTGCTATATTAATTAAACATTAATTTTTATTCTCTACCATTACTAAACCCGTCAAAACTGAAAATATATAAAAATAATGAAAGAAAAATACTTAGTAAAATTTCAAACAACACTTTTAAATAATTAAAAATTATATGAAGAACTGAATATATAGTATTTTGAAAAAAAAAAAGATGGAACTTTCAACTTTATTAACAAAAGAACTAAGAAGGTTTGTTGAACAAAAAGTAAATAAAAAGGTTTTATAAATTTTAAACCTCAAAACCTCTACACAATTAAACAAAATGAATTTTTTTTTAACTTTAATATTTTATCTTAAGCAATTCCGTGTACTTTTTTTTTTAAAAAAAAAAAAGAAAAACTATTCTCTTTCTTTTAATGACTCTAGGGCAAAGTGAGATTAAGGCTATAAGCTGATAATGGTATTAACAACTATTTAGTATTAAAGGGCAAAAAATAAAATACAATAAAAGTAATAAAATCAACTTAAAATTAGGTAGGGAATTGAATTTTGTGACATGTTAGTTTTCAATTAAATTAACTTTTGCAGTCTAAATAAAAATAAAAAAATTGTAAAAACAAAAAAATAAAATAGAATGTATTCTAAGAAAAATTTTCAGTAATATAAATAAGACATGTATATATAATTTGTGTAATAAAATAAAACAGCAGTTATCTTTTAAAAAAATTATTATATCAACACTAATCTTATAAATAAATAATTAAATCAATGCCGGCTTATGAAATGCCTGCTACTCAAACATGTTGGGTTGTAGTTTAGTATTTATTTACATAATCAGTATTAGTATAGTAATTTTTTAAAGTAAACTCCCGCTTTGTTTTTTAATATATATGCAATCACTCCGAGTATTATCGATATATATGCATGCAAAGTGTCTGATGGTATGGGGTTTAGATTTAACTATTGCCAGTTCCATGATTTGAATTTAAATTAGGTTTTTATCAGTGCATCCTTATCTCAACTCTACCATATTGCAAGCATCTATTAATACAGAAAATCAGTCCATTTTCACTTACTATGCATGAATTTTGGAACTACTATTCAGATGCGTTAAATATAAACAATAGAATAAATTATTTTAATATATTCATATATTTAAAACTTTTATTTCCTTACACATTTTCTAAATTATAAACACACATCTGAAATAGAAAAATATTCCAAAGATATATACTTCATGCTGAACCCGTATTCATCAATTATCCCAGGTTACACTTTCTTCCTTATACCTTCATCATTTACCTAGTATTTATAAATATCAAATTTGATTTATAAGTGTCAAGTTTTTACATTCACGACTTTGTCACCAACCACTTCATATAATTATAGTAATTATAATTATTAATCACTTATTAAACTACAGATTATTTCTAATCCAGATACAAACTCTGTATTTCAGTTATCGAATAATGTATCCAATATTTGTGTAGATGTATCAACAGTTCAATAACTTTTTCTACATCATTCCCATTCAAGACAGAGACTGGTTTCAACATATTTTAATATCTTTGGGAAGGGAGAATAATCATTGAACTGTAGATAAATATTTTCAAGATTTTCAGTGTTTCTTAGTGCACCTTTCATTTTATCTACACCATATTGCAATTATCCATCAGCACAGAATGACAGGCTACCTTCTCATTATGCATGCATTTTGAAACAACTTCACTTTTTAAGTGATTAACACATGGAATAATTTAACTTTATAAACATATAAATAAACTATATTATATCAGATACCATAGATAATATGTAATGCAATATATTCGTTCAGAATATGTAGATAATTAGCAACTCTTATGGTAATAAATCTTTGATACAGATCAATATTTCTTACTTTGCTCAGGCAGGCTTTTGATACAGTGCATTATATCTTTGTTAAAGCCTGACTATATATGCTGTATCAAAAACCTGGCTCAGCAAAGTAACAAATATTGTTTTTTAACAAAGATTTATTATTGTAATAATTGATAAATAACTGTACACTTTGGTGTTTGTATATATATATATATATATATATATATATATATATATATTGAAGCAGTCAGATCTGAGTTCGATCCTAGCTTCATGACATCTAGCCATAACCCCACTTCAAATCCTAGTACTAACTTTAAATTTCCAATGCAGTGGGACTTTATACGTTCAATCCACGCTAATTTTCATAAAAAATAACTTATTTCATAAATGCGTATTAAAATTAATTAGTTTCAGATTTAAATTGATCAATTCTATTAATAAATTTATGATAGAATTATTCATGAATTTATATATTATAACTGCGTGGATTGTGCATATATTTTTATAAATATTTAAATATATATAATTGTTTAAAAGTTTCATTGTGTCGGGAATGTTTGATTTTATTTTTAAATAATTTGTTAAAGTTTTATTGATTAAAAGCTACATTCTTTTGATAAGCTTTCAGATTTTCCCTTTCCAAAAGCAATAGTTAAAGTTTTATTAATTAGAAAAAAGATAAGGATTTCCTAACTAAAATCATTTTCTGATTTTAAGAATTCATTTTCTAATTAGAAAATGAATTCAAGTTAATGAGTTTGAAAGCCTTATCGAAGGAATGTATCTAAAAACAACTATAATAAAAGAAGTGCTAGCCTGCAGGCATCAGAGGACAGGATATATAGCTCTAAAAAGTTTGGAAAAGTAGAAGCCATCTTTGTTGCAGAAAAGTGCCAGTAAACTATGTGCCGTACAAAATCATGAATTCAAAAAGTGTTCCTATAATGGTAAGGGGCTAAACGTCAGGATTCTGGCTATTGTTCCTGAAGTCCCTAAAAATCTTCAATGGAACTGCTAAATTCTTTCCAGACCAATCATGCGGCTAAACTCATGAAAATTCATTAAAATACTGTTCAAGTAATCGACCGAATGCATGCCTACGTTTTTACCAATACGGACATGTAAACTAAGGGAACCAGCCCCGGAAGAAATGGGTAATATATTTCCATAATGAACCTTAAACTTTCTGGCCAGTTTCTGAACTTTATTTTACACTTCCCTTAAGAGCTCTCTTCATTCTATAAATGTAATACTCTGTGAAACTCTTTTTATTTATGCTATTTTTAAATTTATATAAATTCTCTCAATCTCTAGTCTTTAAATTTTTTCTTTTCTTACTTGGTGATTCATTTATTATATTATATATATATTTATGTGCTTTATTAATGTTGTTAATTTTTAATTATATGCCAATAATCTTTTGACTCGATGAGCTCCTTCGTTCTATTTGCCTCACACAAATAATATAATATTAATTCTAATAGTAGTTCTTGCCCATTAGAACTAAATTTATAAGTCCTATCAATCATCGAGTTGAAAGAAATTATTACATGTTTACAATTTTTATAATTGGCTAATAATAAATTATTAGCTCTGTTTCCAATCTATGCCCCAGCTACTTTCTCGTGTTTACCAATATGTATTTATTTATATATATAATGTTAAAATATTTTTGCAAAAGGGCTGATAGAGGAATCAACTAAATATACTCTAATTCAAATTTCAGTTAATTGCTATTTAGATTCAGGAGGGGCACAATGTTTGGGGCATAACTAATATAATTTTATAAATGCTTTGAAATAGTTTTACTTAAAAACTCGTTTGACTTTAATTCATTTGATCAAGTCATCATGTAGAGCATTCTATAATTGGGTTTTAGTTCTCAAACAGTGACTAGTAAGTCATCATCTTCAATGTTGCTGACGTAGGGCAATCTTCTGCTCCGTTAGGCTGGTCGGTGATAATATTTCTGTTATTTTAAATTATCAAGAAAAAAAGCACTTCCTCTCCTGTTCATATTAGTCAAAGGGCATAAGACTTGTGAGATGCAAGTTGCCATAGGACTTTGATTATCGACTAGCTATCGTCTTTCAATTTCACTTTATAGCTCATAATTCGTCAGCACCATTGCCTCTCTGTTCCAGTAAAGCTCACTCTGATGCTCGTAATTTGTGATGAAGTGATTTAAATTAAAGTCCAACAAATTCTCAGTAAATAAGTTGTCCAATAAAGATTAAAGTTATGCCCTAAAATATGTATCTTGCTCTTCACGAATGGATTTGCGAATGTGAAATAAATATCACATTCTTTCATATAAAATTAGAGTAATAATTTCCTTTATTAATGAATACCTTTATCTGCCTTTTATTTCTTGTTGGGGGCATAGACATAGACTTTCAAATATTGCATAATACTCATTGGCATATAATAAGGACCTCCACTCTTATTATAGTTATAAACTTTGTTTAAAGGCTAGAGGTGATTAATATAATCATTATTCATTATTCAAATAAAACAAACTATTATTATTAAATATTTTCTAAACACACTTGGTTTTTTAGTTCTTAATTTTATTATAATCATTATTCATTATTCAAATAAAACAAACTATTATTATTAAATATTTTCTAAACACACTTGGTTTTTTAGTTCTTAATTTTATTATAATTATTTTAATGTTAATACTCACTGTCTGTGTTGGCAACCTGAACATATACACATGATTCGATTTAAAAGTATTTTAAGTTAATTAATTATCCGATATTAGTGTCAGTTCAGGGGTCTCTAATCCTCACCAACTGTTGAGCTAGTTCCTTGGTGCATAACACTGTGCTGTCGATTTAGATTTCTACTAATCTGAGCTGGTGAGTTGGGTTTGAATTCAGTTTGATTAAGCTGACTTTGGATCTGACTTGCGTTTAGGTGGTGGTGTTTTTTTATATGGTACATGGTTATGTTTTTGTCTGCCCAATCATTGAGGCTTCGATTATTAAACCCCACACATACCCTGGAGATAGTAATTATGATCTTAGTTACTCAGTCAATTGAGATCTCGATAAATTAAATGTTTCAGTAGAGAGCGATGTTTTAATGAGTGTTGTATATATTTAAGAGAAAAGTTATGCGAAAATTGAATAAATTAAAATGTCATTTTGTAATTTTCTTTCTTATAAAAATGTTTTCAAGATTATTTTTTAAATGTTCATTCAGTAAAAGATTCATTAGTCAAAATAATTATTCAAAAAAAAAGTAATGATAGAATATATATAAATTAATTATACGTGTACTATGTCAGTATATATATTATACGTTTGTGTTATACGCATTCGTGACAGTAAAAAGGGAAGAAAATTTAGAAAAGTAATAAGAGTCTATAGATTAAAGCAAGGGGTAAAAATAAATGAAACATTTTGTCTGTGTCAAAATTAATTATATGTATTTCAGTCTTATAATTAAAAATATTCAATATATCATGTTAAAAGTTTTAAAATGAAACATTTTGTCTGTGTCAAAATTAATTATATGTATTTCAGTCTTATAATTAAAAATATTCAATATGATATCATGTTAAAAGTTTTAAATTTCAAAATATTGCTTGCTAGCACATATGTTAAATGTTCGCTCTGTATTCTTAGTAGCCTCAAAGCAGGCAAAGACCTTCAAATTGGGAATTATATGTCAAGCGGTCCAATGCAGTGTGACAATATGCTTTAATGACAATAATTTCTAGAGTAACCTCAAAGCAGGTGAAGACTAGCAGCCAGATGCAGTTGGCAAAATGCTTAAATGGTTTACACACTTTCATGCTAGCAAGATTAAAAATGATATCAACAAATAAAAGTTCTTGTGTAATATTAATTTTGACATTTTTTGGTGTGTGTGAAAGCCTCATGCTTAGTAAAAATGAAGTAGTGAACTCCTATATTTAAACTCAGGTCAGGAACATGTCATTTGTTAACGAATAATAAAATACACATCAATCAAATCATTTATCAAACAAAATTAAGTCAGTCATATGTAGTTTGGGGGTCAATGGGTTATTTCACATGCCCTATTAATCTCATTTTGCACACTGGTGCTCATATAAATAAATTTATCAGCAAATTTGATTGTCAGCACAGTAGTGGGTCAGTTGTCTAAATAATAAAAACCAAATGTGTCCAATACAGAGAATTACTTGTACTACCTGCTAATATATATATATATATATATATATATATATATATATATATATATATATATATATATATATATATATATCACTAATCATCTGTAAAGCTTTTTTTCAGACATGGGAGAACAGTTGAACAGAGGGAAAGTGAGTAATATTTGTTTTTCTTATCTTTAATAGTTTTTTTTAAATAAAATGCATGTATCATTCAAAGAATTAATAGAAAGAGATAACCAAGAAAACATAGGTAAACTAAAACTAAACTAAAAAAGGCAGATTACATAGATTGTGGAAATAATATGCAGCAGCTAGTGAAGATAGGGACAACGGGACCAGTAGTCAGAGACCTAATTAAATGTACTAAAGAAAAAAGTTATTGTTTAACTTTTCAGAGAAAGAGTGCCACAAGTTTGTGATTCACATTGTTTATTTATTTTCAAATGAAAGGAGCACAAGTAGATAGATGACTGACTGATGATAGTAATAGTGTCATGCCAATATAAGTTATGATAAGTTATGATAATCTGTATTACCTATTATTTTCAAGAG
Organism: Epiperipatus broadwayi; assembly: GCA_028023455.1. NCBI lineage: Eukaryota > Metazoa > Onychophora > Udeonychophora > Euonychophora > Peripatidae > Epiperipatus > Epiperipatus broadwayi. The sequence continues at coordinate 22,818 of JAQFVV010001084.1, read as the reverse complement.
GATAACATATCTTTGTTTTATACAAACCAGAATGGGAAAGCCACTGGAATATTCATTGACCTTTCAATACCCTTTGATTCAAATCATAGATTTTTATTGTGAATGCTGGGAAGATCCTCAGCAATGTATAGACAGTTTAGCTGATGCTTTTGTAATAGAAACTCTGGGTAATGTTCAACAAATAATAATTTCTCAACACCATTTGAAATCCGTAGCCAAAGACTGGTGGGGCGGGGAGCTTGAAATTTGTAAAATGAAGGAGGAGGAAGGTGATATGAGATAGTAGGGAAATAGATGGAGTTTAGTCACAACCGCTCATTGTCCAGTTTTAACTTTCCAGAGTCTCAAATTGTTCGTATGATAAAACACAACATGCCAATGAGAGGTTTGGGAACTTATGATTGGTAGTCAGATTGGTACTATCCATGGACTTCTTAGAAACAGTGGATAAACATTTTAGATCTCTGGGCCCAAGTTACAGAAAAGACACTCCAGCCTTAACCATTAATCAAATGACTAATTTAATCTCTGAGAAAGATAATGAGGGACATCAGATAACTCATTTGTGTCCCATTATCGAAATAAATGTGGAGGAGTGCAGAGTATCAGCTTTGATTGATTCAGGCAGTCAAGCATCCATTGTATCTGTGGCATGGATCGAAAACTTGAAAAAGAGATGCAAGATAATGCAACTCCCAACCTGTCCGATCCAAATGACCTTGGCTAATGGGAAAAAAGTGTCAAGTGAAAACCATCAAGTATGGTTGGAGGTTGAAATCAACAAAAGGCTAGTAGGGTATACCTTTCTTATCATGACAGGGCTCATATATGATGTAGTATTGGTCTCCGACTTTTTGATTCAAAACCATGGCATTATTGACTACTCCAAAGGTAGATGCTCATTTGAAAATGAAACTGTCAACTTCAAAACGTTACTCTGCTGGGAAGGCAACCAGGAAAGTTGTCTCATCCAGCCAGTTGATCCTTCAATGATTGACAAAAAGGTTGAAGAATCCATCATTACTGAACCAGATGATACCGAACAAATGTGGGAAATCCTCATGAAGTATGCCGTAATTTTCTCTCCGATGCCAGGCGAGATTAGAGGATACACTCACCGAATCACAGTGTAAGAAGAAACATACATCTAGTCCAAAATGTACCCGATTCCATTTCCGTATAAAAATAAAGTAGAAGCACATATATAACAAACGATCGAATGGAACATTGTTGAGCACAGCCCTTCTCCATATAACAACCCATTGGTCATTGTCAAGAAGAAAAATGGAAACTTGTGGCTATGCTTGGATGCCCACAGGCTAAACAGCATCACAATACCAGAAAGAGATGTTCCTCCTCTTATCCAAGAAGTACTTGTACAATTAGCTGGGAAAACAGTATTTTGAACATTAGATTTAATCGCCAGTTACTGGCAATTGAATCTTGATCCAAGAGACCAGAAATACACTGCATTTTGGTACGGTGGATACACACACATTTTTAAAAGGGTTTCCTTTGGACTTATCAATAGTGGAGCACACCTTATGTGCTGTTTGAAGCAGGTCCTTTCTGAAGAAGTACAAAAACAGATGGTATGCTATGTTGATGACATAGTAATCATCTCAGAAGATGTGAAAGAACATTTACAACATTTGGAAAGGTTCCTGAGTGAATGCAGAATGAAGAATGTCACAGTGAACTTAGAAAAAAGCTGTTTTGCTATTGGGGAGATAACCTTCCTTGGCCATGTCATTAACAAACATGGCATCAAGGTACATCCAGACAAAGTTGCAGCCATAGAGAAGTTTCCAACCCTGACTACTCGGAAACAGATCCGATCATTTCTTGGGCTTTGCAACTTTTATCACAAGTTCTATCCAAACTTTGCCCAGGAAACTAGGAATCTTATAGACCTCATAAAAAAACTGAAAGTGGGAATGGACCCCACTCCATGACCAGAAATACTGAATATAAAAAAAAGCTTCCCACGGGCGGTTATGCTGCATCACCCTGACTTTAGCTAGACCTTTTATGTACAAACTGACAGCAGCAAGCAAGGGCCAGGAGCTGCCTTGTTTCAAAAGGGTGATTCTGGTGAACAATAAGTGATATATTTTTGCATTCGTGCTTTAAAGGGCACAGAAATACATTACACCACCACCGAGCAAGAAAATCTTGCCATAGTATGGGTGTGCCAGAAATTCTGGCAATTCCTTCTAGGATCGGAAGTAGTCATCATAACTGACCATTGATGTCTAGAATTTCTTAATAAGAGTTTCCTCTCCAATGACCGACTCGTTATATGGAGCTTGGTCCTCCAACAATTTCAGTATAAGATCCAATATTTCCCAGAACCAAAGAATGTTGTGGCTGACATTTTAAGTCACAATCCAGTACAAATGAGCATACAGAAACCAAAAATAAATTATCAATCTTTAAAAACTATGGCCACCATGATATTGAGTCCTGCCGAGGCCGAGCTAAGGAATCTTGCATACTGGCAGGGCCTACAATATTGCCACATGATTCTGAGAGTTATCCAAGACCCAGAGTAAGGACCAGAACCTACAAAGCAGATACACTCACTTTTGGGTCGAGGGTATTTTACAGACCAAAACAAGGGAGTATAGTGAACCATGGAAAACTATGGGCCCAGATAGACTGAAACAACCCTTACTTAGACATTCATCAAGTCATTGGGACTATGAACCAAGAAAGACAGAAGAGGCAGTGTGTCACCAGTTCTACTGGCCAGGAATGTACAATCAGATTCTCACCACTATTAGACAATGTAATGTTTGTGCTGCCACTAAATTTCTAAATAAATCATATGCAGAAGGTATGAAACCAGTGATGGCCACAAGATCAAATGAAATCCTCACTATAGATCATTATGGGCCTCTTCCCAAATTTAGGACCTTTCAGTACTTGCTTGTCACATATGATATTTTTTTGAAGTATGTTCAAATTTACCCAGTTCAAATCACCAATTCATGAAATGCCATCTGGGCTCTTCGGGATAAGCAATTTTCTGAGATAGGTAAGCCTGAGACCATATTATTGGATCATGGCTCATCATTCACCTCAAAAGAGGGGAAGAATTGGATAAAAAACAAAAGGTAAATCATCATCTGACATCAATTAGAAACCCACAGTCCAACCCATGTGAAAGAGTTATGAAAGAAATTAGTCAACTCTTTCATGTGTGCCTACCTATAGATCATCAGAAGTGGGTGGATAAAATTCAATATGTAATGGACTGCTTTAATAATACAATGAATGAGTCAATGAGTTTCACACTACACGTCTTCACTATGGACAGCCATGTCAGGCCATTTTATCTTCACAATTACCAAAAGATGAAATATATATTAATCCAATAACTGACCAAGATATGGCCAGAAAGCGCTAGCACAGATGGCTCTGAGTCGAATAAAAAGAAGTAGGGTACAGCATTATTATTTTAAAGTTGGGGATCAAGTTTGGTTAAGATCACCAAGAACTAGTAATGCCCCCCCCCCAAAAAAGATTTCAAAAAATTCTTCCCATTATACAGTGGGCCATATGAAATAATAAAGGATTGCCATGACAATGCATTTTTGCTAAAGGGAAAGAGACTCCAGGGGGTTTATAATGCCAGACAGTTAAAACCATATGTGCCACCTGATCGAGGAAAACAATAGTATAACCATTAAATGAAGAGACATATACAGATGACCGACTGATATGACCATAGGGAAAATGAGACTCGATTAACGGACCTATTTATAAGCTAGATAAAATTTTAAAAAAATGATTGCAATGAGACATGTATAATTTTGTAGTTTATACAGATGCTATTATTCATGCTCATGCTGTTTTCCCAGATTCTACCAACTAGTCGAGTATACTCATGTGACTGTATTATGTATAAGTAAAGAGATTTTTTTTTCATTGTTTTTTTTGAAGTGAAAAATAATGAAGCAGTCAGATCTGAGTTTGATCCTAGCTTCATGACATCTAGCCATAAGCCCACTTCAAACCCTAGTACTAACCTTACATTTCCAATGCAATGGGGCTTTATACATTCAATTCATGCTAATTTCCATAAAGAATAACTTATTTCATAAATGTGTATTAAAATTAATTAATTTCAGATTTAAATTGATCAATTCTATTAATAAATTCATGATAGAATTATTCATGAATTTATATATTATAACTGCATGGATTGTGTGTATATATTTGTAAATCTTTAAATATATATAATTGTTCGAAAGTTTCATTGTGTCAGGAGTGTTTGATTTTATTTTTAAATACTTTGTTAAAGTTTTAAGGATTAAAAGCTACATTCTTTCGATAAGCTTTCAGATTTTCCCTTTCCAAAAACAATAGTTAAAGTTTTATTAATTAGAAAAAAAGATAAGGATTTCCTAATTAAAATCATTTTCTGATTTTAAGAATTCATTTTCTAATTAGAAAATGAATTCAAGTTAATGAGTTTGAAAACCTTATCGAAGGAATGTATCTAAAAACAACCAGTAAATCTAAAAACATTGATAATGAAAGAAGCGTTAGCCTGAAGGCATCAGAGGACAGTATATATAGCTCTGAAAAGTTTGGAGAGAAAAAGCCATCTTTGTTGCAGAAAAGTGCCAGTAAACTATGTGCTGTTAAAAATCATGAATTCAAAAAGAGTTCCTATCATGATAAGGGGCTAAACATCAGGAATCTGGCTATCTTTCCTGAAATCCCCTAAAAATCTTCAATGGAGCTGCTAAATTCTTTCCAGACCAATCATGCTGCTAAAATTGTGAAAATTCATTAAAATACTGTTCAAGTAATCGACCGAATGCATGCCTACGTTTTTACCAACCCAGATGTGTAAACTAAGTGAACCAGCCCCAGAAGAAATAGGTAATATATTTCCATAATGAACCTTAAACTTTCTGGCCATTTTCCGAACTTTATATTACACTTCCCTTAAGAGCTCTTTTCATTCTATAAATGTAATACTCTGTGAAACTTTTTATTTATACTATTTTTAAATTTATATAAATTCTCTCAATCTCTAGTCTTTAAACTTTCTCTTTTTTTACTTGGTGGTTCATTTATTATATATATATATATATATATATATATATATATATATATATATATATATATATATATATATATATATATATATATATATATATATATATATATATATTGTGCTTTATTAATGTCTTTATTTTTAATTATATGCCAATAATCTTTCGACTTGATGAGCTCCTTCATTCTATTTGCCTCACACAAATAATATAATATTAATTCTAATAGTAGTTCTCGCCCATTAGAACTAAATTTATAAGTTCTATCAATCATCGAGTCGAAAGAAATTATTACATGTTTACTATTTTTATAATTGGCTAATAATAAATTATTAGCTCCATTTCCAATGTATGCCCCAACTATTTTCTCATGTTTACCAATATGTATTTATTCATATATATATAATGTTAAAATATTTTTGCAAAAGGGCCGATAGAGGAATCAACTAAATATACTCTAATTCAAATTTCAGTTAATTGCTATTTAGATTCAGGAGGGGCATGATGTTTGGGGCATAACTAATATAATTTTATAAATGCTTTGAAATAGTTTTACTTAAAAGCTCGTTTGACTTTAATTCATTTGATCAAGTCATCATGTAGAGCATTCTATAATTGGGTTTTAGTTCTCAAACGGTGACTAGTAAGTCATCATCTTCAACATTGCTGATGTAAGTCAATCTTACACTCCGTTAGGCTGGTCGGTGATAGTATTTCTGTTATTTTAAATTATTGAGGAAGAAAGCACTTCCTCTCCTGTTCATATTAGTCAAAGGGCATAAGTCTTGTCAGATGCCAGCTGCCATAGGATTTCGATTATCGACTAGCTCTCGTCTTTCAATTTCACTTTATAGCTCATAATTCATCAGCACCGTTGCCTCTCTGTTCTGGTAAAGCCCACATGCTCATAATTTGTGATGAAGTGATTTAAATTAAAGTGCAACAAATTCTCAGTAAATAAGTTGTCCAATTAAGATTAAAGTTATGCCCTAAAATACGTATCTTGCTCTTCATGAATGGATTTGCGAATGTGAAATAAATATCACATTCTTTCGTATGAAATTAGAGTAATAATTTCCTTTACTAATGAATACCTTTATCTGCCTTTTATGTCTTGTTGGGGGCATAGACATAGACTTTCAAATATTGTGTAATACTCATTGGCATATAATAAGGACCACCACTTCTATTATAATTATAAACTTTGTTTAAAGGCTAGAGATGATTAATATAATCATTATTCATTATTCAAACAAAACAAACTATTATTATTAAATATTTTCTAAACACACTTGGTTTCTTAGTTCTTAATTCTTTTATAATTATTTTAATGTTAATACTCGCTGTCTCTGTTGGCAACCTGAACATATACATGTGATTCAACTTAAAAGTAATTTAAGTTAATTAATTATCCAATATTAGTATCAGTTCAGGGGTCTTTAATCCTCACCAACCATTGAGCTAGTTTCTTAGCACATAGCACTGTGCCGTTGATTTAGATTTTTACTAATCTGAGCTGGTGAGTTGGATTTGAATTCAGTTTTGTTTAGCTGAGTTTGGATCTGACTTGCAGTTTAGGTGGTGGACTTTAAGTAATACATTGTTAAAGTGCAGTTGGAAATTTATAATTGCTGTTTAAATGTTATAACTGAGCAGTTATATTTTCCCATTTAAAGAGAAGTGTTTAAACTTCTTTATATCAATAATTTCAGTCTTTATGGTAAACTTGCAATCTTTAGTGTCTATATAAATATATTGGATCATAAACAAAGGTCCAATGTTCACTTTTATTATTAAAAGGAGATTGCCTTGCTAATAGATTGAGGTTGTTGATTATTATTGATATTGGAATTGTCTAAGTTTTATAATAGTCAGAATTGTATGTTCATGTAATACAACCTAGAGTCTTAGCAAAATATACCAAGCCTAGTTGATAAGGGTTATAGGAGTCTCAAATCCAACCAACTTTCAACCTTTTTAACAGTGCATCATGATTTAACACTCCTGAATACGATTCCTGAGTTTATCTACAAGTTTTATTTAACCTGTGGCACTTTTCCAAATGGGGAAAGGAATGAAACTTTAAATTTTATCACATGCATAACACAAATACGTTATTACCTTAAAATAGTGTTCAACTAAGAAGGAAGTAATATTAATGCCATAATTATTACATGATTTAAATGTAGTTAATTAATAATTTGATTGGATTGGAATGCAGTAAGAATAATAATAGAGTCTCAGTACATTTGCATAGATTTATTATAGAAGGTAATGAGTAACATGAGTAACATAATATAAAATAAATTACAATTAGCCAATGATTAAAATATAGTTAATTGTTTGCTATTAGAGATTATACAATTAGATAGGTCAATTAACATAATGCAATGTCAATGATTTATTTTGAATGAATATAATAATCTTTGTATTCTATGGCTAATAGATGTCTAGGACAGTTAACATGCCAAATGATATTTATTTCTCTTCTCATAGTCTGCTGACTGATGAATGTTTTATGATAATAACTGAAGACATTTATTATTTACTACAGCATTAATCTTGCTCATTATTAAAGATAAGTAAATTAATATTTGAGTATATTCAGTAATTTTGAAAGATAATGCAAATAATAATTTATTACTCTGGAGCTTCTTATGGGTTTGGTCAAACACACAAATCAATACAATATACAGGAGTGAACTGACTATACTAACATTTTTTGTAAACAAAGGCAAAACTCCCCATACAGTAGTGCCACCCTGTGCCAAACAGAGTAATCAATGGATGCCAGAAGGCTTGTGCATAAAATCCCTATCTAGTGCCTACTCATCCAATATCCCCAGACTAGTTTCTGGCTTGTGGCCATCATCAGTGAGGAGCCTTGGATCTGAGAGCACTGCACCTAGATCTTAGGATCTAATGAAGCCCTCCAGCAGCCACCTTTTAACTCTACTTTATTACAAAACTATGAGAATGAAATTGAAAACATTGTTAATATCTTCAATTTTAAGCTCAATAGCTTATATAGTCATATGGGTCTGAACTCAATTCAATAGAGATGGTGATCATGTGATGTTTGATGGTTTAACATTTTTTGTAGTGTGCTCTCATAAATTACTAAACTTATCAAGATTAATTGGTGTGGATAATAAGTTATCTCCACATATAAGATGTATGATTCATTTGAATCACAAGCTTGCCAATGAATTAATTCAAATTATATAGAAGTTTGTAACTCAGATAGGCTATTAAAAAGTCCTGTATCTCTATCCCAGTAGCATATTTGGTGCTTGTACCTGAACAATTTGGCCTCTGGGTAACTTGTGTATACCTTTAAGTGGACAGCCAATAACAGGGTTGGTCTTCACCATTGATCAATAAAGTTTAACAAGGTAGGGATATATTTATAAATATATACCATAAGTTCTTATCAGTAATGCACCAATAAAATATAACAATTATAATAGAAATAATTATTTGCCTATAAAATCACAAGTGAATCCCTAAGATGTCAACACAAGTCACTTCATCAAACAAGCATTGAAATTTAGTACAACAATAAAATGGGATACATAATGACTAGTAGTTCCCATACAACAAATGGTTGACCAGTATCACCAATTATATTTTATTAGGGTGCTAAAATTAATAATTATAAAATACACAATCATAAGATATATATGCAGTTAGCATTACTTATTAACTAAAATATTCTTTATATTATACTTTATAGTTTTAGCATTGGAAGACCAGAATATTTATTAAAGACTGAGTTCCAAATTAACGTCAATTATGATAATGATTGCAAGGTGATCAAAAATTATGATTCAGCAACCAAATTTCAAAATGGCAGTAAGATTTAGTAACAAAGTGTTATTCGTATTTACTAGACAAAAGATGGAATAATAATATCTCCAGCATAAACTGATTATACTTAAGGCACACACACTATTTCAAGTGGTATTTGCTATATTATCACATATATAAAAATAAAATATTAATAATCAAGACTTCTGATACATAATAGACATCACTGCAAGCACCAAAGCAAAAGATAGATTACAATTAATAGTATAATAATTAATTTTCTATTTTTAGTTTAATTAAAATTAAAGGTTTTACAGATATGAAAAGTTAATTTACAAAAGGTAAGAGAAGCAGTAAATGACAAATTTATAGTTTAATTAAAGGAAAGGTTGTGAAAATTAAATTTAAAATTTATATTTCCAAATTAAAACTCTTTGCAATGATATTTGGAATTTTATATTTGGCACATAGGTGGTAGCATGTCTGTTGATGTCAGCATTTCTGGATGGCAGATAAAGCAATGGTAATTATTTATAGGTTAGGCAACATATCTTTCAGAATTGAAATGTCAGTGTGGCTGGTCCATTACAGAAACCTCTTTTATCAATATGACTTCAGGATGTTTTCAGCAAGTGGGATAGAGACAGAAATCACCATTCTCTGGGTTTGGAGAATATCAACTCCCGCCTTTCTTTCCTATTTAGACATATTAAAATTAAACTGGCATGTATTCTGTTAGCAAATGCTTACAAAATTTGGCAATGTATATTTTACATAGAAAAAGGTGGCCTATATATATATATTTATATATATATATATATATATATATATATATATATATATATATATATATATATATATATATATATATATATACACACCAGCCTTTCATTAAGTTATACATTTTAATAACAAATTTACCCTCTAAGATAGCAAGTTAGTAGTATATTAAGTTTTATAAATTAAAGAACCAAAATAACTTCTGTTTTTGGTATAGTTCTTTAATAGAATGTTTACAAGAACTTTAGCTTTTATTTTCATATGATATTTTAGTTAATTTAAAAGTTGATTATATCGATAAAATTCGATTTGACAAATACCCATTGTTTTAATACTATTTAACATCACTTAGCATGCGATCTCGTGTGATCAATTTACAAATTGTTTTAGAAACCAATTTCTTTTAAAATATAATAAATTTCAAAGCAAAATACAAAAGCAAATTTTCCATTTTAGTGTTGACTGATTTTAATTCTTATATATATAAAATTTAAGATTAAAATTCATGCCAATGTACAATAAATATTTGAAATGTTTTTGATTCTGTCATAATACAACATTTAACAAGAAAAGAGCAAACAACTTTTGTTGTACCTCATTTATTTGTATAGATTTGTATAAAACCCTTTGGATAGAAACAATGAGTATTTAAATCAATTATGGTATCTAAAAATATTAGTAGTTGTTACATTTATCTACTTAAATATTCATTTTTGTTTCTAGCCTAAATTTTTAGACACATTTCTGTGGAAATAAGTGAAGTACATGCAAATATGGCTACTATTTTATAAAAAAAAATGTTGTTTTATGTTATTCTGGAGAATATTTTAAATATTTATACATCTTAAAACACTAGAAGTATTGTCTTTCATGTTTGTATTTGTTTGAATATGTATTGACAATGTTTGAATTGAGAAAATTATCAGACATTTCAACTATCAATAAAAATCAACTTTTTCCTCTGTGATGAAACCTTTTATTCATCAAAAAGACAAAATACACAAAAGTTAAAAAGGTTTACAAAGAGATGATTATATGGCAAAATGAAATTCAAGTACAGAATGGTGATAGGGAAGGAAATACATATGAAATAGGAAGGGAATGTGAAAAGGGTGTGTAGTCCAGGCAAAGAAGAGTCTTTGGTATGGAGCAATGTTCATAGGCTTGGTAGCCCTGATGAATTAATAGGAGGAACTATATGTGGCATTAACTTTGAAAGAATTACTATATGTTAAGTCTTTAGAGGTTTTAGAGATGAATGAGATTTCTGAGTTATGCTTGAATGCAACAGGCTGAGTTTTGTCCTTTGTACATGAGTAATTTTAATTTTTCCCATTGTACTTGGAATGTTATGATTGGTCATGTTCTTCTTTTTGATTTGATTTTTACCTTTGATAGAGCAAACCATAGGACAAGGAAATGGAGACTTTGAAATAAGTTCTTTGGTGATGAAGTTTTTAGTTAAGTTTTTGTGTGATTTAGATAATATTTGGGTAATTTTGAAGATTATAGTTCATGTAGTTTAGGACTCTGCATGTTTTCCACTAGGGGCAATACCCATCTTTAAACTGTTTGAAAAAATGAAAACTTATATGAAGAAAATTTTGAAATGGAAAAATTAAATATATTGATGTAAAAGCAAAAAATACTCACTGGAAAATTTATTATTAATAATTTTAATTGAGTAATGAGAAAATTGAGTGGAATTTTAGGTGATTAGTTACCCCAGAGGATGGGGGAGGTCTAAAAAATGATAATTGAAAATGGCCTAAATACCTGGAACAAGACATAAAAAAAACTTTATAAACAAGTTTTGTGTGACAGGAAATTGGAGTAGGAGGAATATTTAAGAGTCTAAGAAGGAATAAAATCCTTTATGGTCCATGAAACAGTTGAACTACCCTCAAACCGGGGGGGGGGATGAGGTAGTTAAATGCTGATAAGCACAAGATAGACATAGGGAAATTGTGTTTAAAATGCACTAAAACTGAGATTTAGTGAATGAAAGAGTACATTAGCAGCAAAATAAGGCTTTTAAAGGGCCAAATAAATATAAAAGGCACCTTTCTCAGCTGCAATATGAATTTTTCAGAGGCATTCTGTGCAAGCTGTGAGGAGGATAATAAAATATATAATAAAATAAAAATCAACTTGTGATATCTTTAGATGCATTGGACAATTAATATAAATATTCATACTTCCTACATAAAGTGTTTTAGGCAAACTTCTACATTAATAAATGAGATACAAAATAAGATGTCTGTTCTTTTCTGGAGAATATTTCAAATATTGTTGTACAATAACATGAATATTAATTTCTAATATTATATATATATTATAACACCACTGATATCTTTTAAACTGCCATTGTAGGCTTTAACCCGTAGCTTCGAATGAAGATATTTGTGAGCATGGTTTGATTCCATCTCACGCGCCAATCTTACACGTGGATAAGAATTATCTCATCGAAAATGTAAATAAGGGTTCTGGTATGTATATCTATTTATGGTAGCGCACTGACCCAGCTCAGTCTCAGGGTTTGGGGACGATAGTCTAACTAGAGAACAAAGCTAAAACAATACCTAACTAAGTCTTATATGTCTATTATTATGTACGATAGTTTATTTGTTATAAATCCATTAATCTAACCCGGATCTTATCATAAAATTTATCCTATTTACGGCTATACCCATTACCAATAAATCCCATTTATACACGCATATAAATACATCAATATTCAAGCGCACAGCACATTTATTCTGATACACACATATATAATTCATACACACATCAAAATAGTGCAATTATACATCAGAGCTGTTTATTTAATGTTGTTATTTTATTTAATTTTAAAAGAGACCTATTATAGTAATTAATATTGAGGTAACACTAGTTTCTTTATTAAGACACATTCACTGAACATATATTTTTGTGCCACATCAATTTACCTTAGTTCATGCGATCAAAGACAAGTCCGCATTTATAACTCTCCAAGAATACTGCTCTGGTAGATATAACGGATGGCAAACAGTTCCAATAGGGTATATCGAATAGCTTATCCCAGAGGTGGAGTAGGTGATTCACTCGCTTTATGACAGGGTCCAATTTTCAAGATCTTTCGTCACCATTACACTTGATGAAACAAAATTTCTTTATTTTAATAATGCATTTGTAAGTCCGCTTCAGATGAGTTCCATGACAAGTGTCCACTGGGCCGATTAACGAAACTCGCACTATAGAATTACCCCGACATTTTGGGTGGGAAAATATTAATGACTTCTTAAGAAAAAAATTACACGTCTACACAATCTGTAGTTCAAGCCGCGTCTCCCTTTTTTTTTATCTATATCTCTCCTTTCGAGCACAACAAAAAGTTCTTTTGTTTTTCACCTTTAACTTTGTAAAATCTTCTCTGTGTATCCATACGCCACTGACCAGTTCTTCCATTGTTCTTCAAAAATACCCACTTGACCAGTTTTCAGACTTCTCGATGCCAGTTATTGACTAAACTGCCTACAGCAATTGATTCATTTCTATTTCTGTCCTCATATGTTCAAGAGATTAATTAACAAAGAAAAACACGTGTTACCGACAATATTATTAAAACTTTAAAAAAAAACTTAACGGATAAAATATATACGAATAATCAATTACACTTTATACAGCTCTTTATATAATTGATTGTAACCATCACCGTTAATACATATGCATATTGTACACTCGCACATACAACTATATTTACATATGCATACACACATAACTTTCGCACTCCTTGTAACAGGGTTCGAATGACTATTTACATATATACCTTTTCGCATATAATCGCTCCATATCAACACTCTCAAATAGCACTATTGCCTTATCTCTTGTATTCGAACCCCGTCTGTTAATACCCCCTGGTGCAATAGCCTTCAAATACCTTCTGTGTATTTGAACGGCTTCTTAAATGACTCTTTCTTTCTATCCTTTATTCCCCTCAGTATCACCTTTCTGTTTCGGTGACCACGGTCCCTTTTCTTGGATGAACTTTGGCTTATCCGACAGACGTCGAGCTTCCGATTCGTATTGCCATCTCGGTCTGTGACTATCATCACCACCTTTTCTATGCGTGGCATTCCCGCTGGTGTGTCCTTCTTCCATCCCAAATGTAATATTTGGCATATCTTTAACTTCCTTCCCTCGCTCCAACGATGTGTTATGGTCATATCTACTCATATCCAGAACATTAAGCAGCTCTGCCACTTCTCCGATGGATGCCTTCCTCACCCCCAACATCATTCTTTCCACATTCATAGGCATATTGTGCCTTACAATTCGAATGATGTGGCTTTCAGATAGGTGACACGCGTCCAGTGTCCTTAGTCTCGCCACTTGGTGATGAAAAAATTGAGAGAAATTTTCTTCCTTTCCTTCCTCATATTTCTCTCGCATCACTTGGTACTGCACGAGTTCCTGGCAGTCTTCCGACCAGAAGGTCTCTCGGATCTTCTTCTGGTACTCCTCAAAGGTTGTGGGCTGTTGGGACAATGAGTCCCACCACTCTTGGGCATTCCCACTTAGATGGCTGTACGCTACCACCAATTTACCTTCCTCTGGCATGGGATTCATGCCAAAGTATCTTCGTAGGCTACGTAGATGTTCCACGGGAGCTTCCCCCATTTGGCCTTCAAACTGTCGTATCTTTAAAAAATGGTTCACGTGGTTGTGTACCACCCCATCCTTACATTTTCCCATATGCTCCGGTCTTTCCGTCTCACTAGACTTCAGTCCCTGTTTTATATCCCTCTCTCCTTCATCTAAACTTCCTTTTACTTCTTTATCGTCAGACTTCTCCGCCCTTTCCTTGCTTTCTATCCCTAGTCTCCGTTCTATCTCCTGAAATCTCCATTCGAACCTCTCGTGCATTTCCAGAAATCGGAGTTCTAGACCTTCTAATCTTTCTAAAATCCTCTCCAATACATTTATTTCCTTCTCTTCTGTCGCCTTCTGCTTTTCCCCATTCTGTTTATTTTTTGGCTTCATTTTTTTATATATCACTATTAAGGTTAAACGTGCCAGGTTCGTCACACCGGCTTCCAGTGGTCCACTGCATGACCCACCTGATAGACCTTTGTCCCTCCTTCTTATCATATTGAACGATATTGTTTTATAATATCTCAATGTTAGATAAATTCTTAAACCTCTATTTTATAACCCATGACTTTATATATATATCACAGGACATACATCAACGCTATTTTCCCCCTTGACTACTCGAGAACTTTTCTATCCGTACATTCACCACGCAAAATATGCCCATCTACTATCTTTCCAATATGTGTTCAAACTCTTTCCGATTTATAACAAAACTATCACTTTTATTTTTCCCTTTTTTTTTAAAAAAAAAAAATCCACTCTCGTTTGTGAGCTCTTTTACGTTACGTTAGGATGCCCTTTTAAATGCCTGTTCTCTAATATTCGCAGCCCCGTTAGTTGGGATGCCATTATAACACCACCGATATCTTTTAAACCGCCATTGTAGGCTTTAACCCGTAGCTTCGAATGAAGATATTTGTGAGCATGGTTTGATTCCATCTCATGCGCCAATCTTACACGTGGATAAGAATTATCTCATCGAAAACGTAAATAAGGGTTCTGGTATGTATATCTATTTATGGTAGCGCACCGACCCAGCTCAATCTCAGGGTTTGGGGACGATAGTCTAACTAGAGAACAAAGCTAAAACAATACCTAACTAAGTCTTATATGTCTATTATTATGTACGATAGTTTATTTGTTATAAATCCATTAATCTAACCCGGATCTTATCATGAAATTTATCCTATTTACGGCTATACCCATTACCAATAAATCCCATTTATACACGCAAATATTCAAGCGCACAGCCCATTTATTCTGATACACACATATATAATTCATACACGCATCAAAATAGTGCAATTATACATCAGAGCTGTTTATTTAATGTTATTTTATTTAATTTTAAAACAGACCTAATATAGTAATTAATATTGAGGTAACACTTGTTTTTTATTAAGAAACATTCACTGAACATATATTTTTGTGCCACATCAGTTTACCTTAGTTCATGCGATCAAAGACAAGTCCGCATTTATAACTCTCCAAGAATACTGGTCTGGTAGATATAATGGATGGCAAACAGTTCCAATAGGGTATATCGAATAGCTTATCCCAGAGGTGGAGTAGGTGATTCACTCGCTTTATGACAGGGTCCAATTTTCAAAGATCTTTCATCACCATTACACTTGATGAAACAAAATTTCTTTATTTTAATAACGCAGTTCGTAAGTCCGCTTCAGGTGAGTTCCACGACAAGTGTCCACTGGCCGATTAACGAAACTCGCACTATAGAATTACGCCGACATTTTGGGTGGGAAAATATTAATGACTTCTTAAGAAAAAAATTACACATCCACAAATCTGTAGTTCAAGCTGCGTCTCCCTTTTTTTTTAAATCTATATCTCTCCTTTCGAGCACAACAAAAAGTTCTTTTGTTTTTCACCTTTAACTTTGTAAAATCTTCTCTGTGTATCCGTACGCCACTGACCAGTTCTTCCATTGTTCTTCAAAAATACCCACTTGACCAGTTTTCAGACTTCTCGATGCCAGTTATTGACTAAACTGCCTACAGCAATTGATTCATTTCTATTTCTGTCCTCATATGTTCAAGAGATTAATTAACAAAGAAAAACATGTGTTACCGACAATATTATTAAAACTTAAAAAAAAAACTTAACGAATAAAATATATACGAATAATCAATTACACTTTATACAGCTCTATATATAATTGATTGTAACCATCACCGTTAATACATATGCATATTGTACACTCGCACATACAACTATATTTACATATGCATACACACATAACTTTCACACTCCTTGTAACAGGGTTCGAATGACTATTTACATATATATCTTTTCGCATATAATCGCTCCATATCAACACTCTCAATTAGCACTATTGCCTTATCTCTTGTATTCGAACCCCGTCTGTTACAATATATATATATATATTGTGCCCTTATCTGTAGGTCATAACAAGGTAGAATGGTCAATTACTAAAAAATTTTAAATTTTAAGTTATATTTGTATGATATATAAATAATAGTAGGATAATTAGATTTTATAGTACAATTTAAAGCTGAAAATACCTGGTATATAAAAATGTAAAGGATTATTTTAAAAGAAAACAGTTAAATAAAGCTTAATTATATCCTTGCTTATGGTTGTAAAAGCTGGCCATATAAAATAACACAGCTATAAATAGTTTAAAAGTATGTTAATAATTTGAGTGTAATATTTTAAAATTAATAAATTAAATAAATGCTATATGTAAGATTATAATTATAGTTAATAATCAAATTTAATCTAATATATTTTAAGATTGACTTTATGATGGTGAGAATTATATTTAGTTCTACATTTTTAAATTATTTTCCAAATTTTTTATAAAATATATCAGTTTTGGTAATTTAGACCGAGACGTAAATAAAAAATCATTTGATAAAGTTAGTAATCACGTGACTGTATATTATATACCTTCACACACACACTTGTTAGAATAATAAAAAAGTTTGTGAATTAGGAAACTAAATATAATTGCCATCGATCCTTAAAGTAAAAGTTGAAATATTAAATATTGTTTTAATAATTGTTTTTAAAGTTTAAATGATTTTGATAAAACTATAATTGAATTTAAAAATATTAGTCTAAATAATATTTTGAGACATTACGTCATCAATTCTTTATTTTAAAAGTCTAGTCTGTTATAAAACTAAAATGTGTAAATCTGTTCGCGCTAAAAAGTCATTAACCAATCAACGGAGGTAATTTAGCAGACAAAAATATAATAATTAGATGGAGTGGGGGTAGAAGTAATGTGTAAGTGAAAGAGAAAGTAACATATTTTTTTTAGCTGATAACACCGTAGCTAGAAAAGTGATATAAATTTAAAATTTTGTATTTATTTTAAAAGTTATTTTGTAACATATAATATATTTTGACTGCCTCTACATGGATTGCCAATTTTAAAAGTTATCTTACCAGGATATTTTATTCAAGTTTAACCAAAAACCCTACAGTAAAATGGAAGTACAAGGAAAAATACCTAAAAATATTGCAAAAGGAAAAATATTTGGAAAATGTCTTAATACAGCTTTATTTATGCTCAACCAGAAACTTGTTATTATCACTCAGAGAAATATAATTTGGACGCTATACGAAAACGTAAAAGAGAAGTTACTTGCCGTCAGGAAAAAATTATGACGCACAAAGTTATAAGGCTACTTTGAAGTTATTTTATTCTTCTCTATGGAAAAATTTAATATGCGTTTTTATTATAAACAAGGGTTATGTAAAAGTATAATGAAGAAAGAATGTTTATCTTTTAAAAAGAGACATTACAAAATATAGTACCAGAATTTTAAAATAAAGAAAAAGTAATAGAATAATATGAAAATGCTATTATGCGTCTTATGGAAAAGAACGAAAAACTTTATCTAAGAGGAATTAGAAAAATATTATAAAGTATTCATTGGAGGAAATGCTTGATTAAAAAAAATATATAAAATTAAATTACTTAGTGAAAATGGATCCATGGAAACAGAAAATTTTATTGAAGATTTAAATAAAAGTACCTAGAAGATGCATCGGAAAAGTCGCACGGGAAAATATTAGCAGACAATATTAGAAGGGAATATGTAGACGTTTTTCTTTTCAGGATTAATTGATATCAAGAATTAATAATAGTATTAAATATTATAAAACCAAGGATTGTCATCTATGAATATTTATTAAACAGAGAAATAATTGTTTTGCCTTAAAATAGAACATTAAGTGACTGAAGAAGAAATAATATACATTTTTTTTTAGCTTTAATATGAACGGTTCAAGAAAGTTTGATGAAGAAGTACCGTAAATATAGTTTAAATATTTTTTACTAATTTATTTTAAATATAAAATGCTATGTGAGATTAGGGAAAACATATAAACATAATTTTAGTAATATTAAAAAATTAAATATAATAGCTTAATAGAATGATAGAAATATTGTTTTAAAAATAAAGTGTATGTATGGAAGTTTTATATCTACAAGAATCAATGGGATGGTGAAGCCTACAGAACGCGATCGAGAAGATAAAGATCGTTTGGTAATTTTGATATTTATTTATAATGCATAATGTATTTTTTTTAGATCATCTATTGATTAGGAATGATGTGTGAAAGTTTAATTTATATGTACACATTTTATACAACATTTTAAAACATATTATGAGATAGGAGTAATTTTGAATATGCATGCAATAAGTTATTTAAATTATATTAATAATATAATTCGACAGAACAATTGTGTGATTCTTTTGAACTTTCATGTTGTAAAGTATTCAGATATTTTAAAATAGTTTGTATATGATAAAATATACGAGGAAAGTAGTAAAAGATTTTCTTATAGAACAGTGGTATAGTTTTGAAATAAATGAATTTTATTATTGTTAGAAATGCAGATAGGAATTTGTCGATGTACCGTATAGAAAAAATCTTGAGAAATAAGATCGGATAGTGACTTGGTAGTACTAGTGGAGAGGAAACCAAGATGATGTTTTTTGTTAAGAAATAGGAAAAATAAAGTATTTGGATCATATTTAGTTTGTGTGATTTCAGTATAGTTAACTAAGTCCTATGACTGAACACATATTGTTTGGACAGTGTTTTGCATATCTTTAAACTTTTTGATGTTATAATAAAGCTGAAGAAATAGCTTTAGCATCATTCCTATAATAGAGGTTGGTAGACAGGTAAAGGTCACTCCTCTATAGTGTCTTTTAATTCACTGTGCCATTATTGTCAAGGTTTATGATGAGTAATATTCTAGTTATATTTTGATCCTGTGCATCTATCTTCGCTATCCTTATTTCGTGAATCTGCATCGTCAGAAAGATATTTTCAAAGAAATAATGAATAAAATAGAATTGAAGATATGTTATCGTTTATTTGAGAATAGTTTATTTACTGGAATGTATAGAATTGTGTAATTTTAAAATTGAAAGTCCAAAATATCATAAAGAGAGAAAGAATC
This sequence comes from Epiperipatus broadwayi, assembly GCA_028023455.1. Classification (NCBI taxonomy): domain Eukaryota; kingdom Metazoa; phylum Onychophora; class Udeonychophora; order Euonychophora; family Peripatidae; genus Epiperipatus; species Epiperipatus broadwayi. The sequence goes on along the minus strand of JAQFVV010001084.1, from coordinate 3,054 downwards.
ATATAATACAGTTTAAAATTAATTCGGAAATGAATATAAGATTTTTAAAAAGAGAAATCTAAACCAAGTATTTTTTTTTAAGTGATAATAAAATTTGAATGTTTTAAATAATATTTAGAAAATAAATATTGCATATTTATTAAGAAAATAATTCAATAATGTGTAATAAACATATATTTGTGCATGGTATGATAATAGTTGTAATTATATCATCCGAAGTAAAGCTTGAATGAGTATATTAGGATTAATAAACATCGGATAATGAACAATAAAACTTAATACCGAATGTATAAGAAGGTTTTTTGAATTTGTAGGATTCCATACAATTAATATAAAACTAGAATTTTATTGTTTTATAGAATGTTTACTACGAATGTAATTTTGTAAAATTTATAATTTTAATAATAGTAGGGATACAAAGTGTTAATGATAATTATATGAGAAATTCATTTTGTAACAAGCTAACCATAATAAGAAATCCAATAATAATAATACTGTATTTTCTTAAGCATTTAAAAGATAAGAGTTAAAAAAAAAATAAGTAGAGGTTTGATTTCATTTTTTTTATAAACTAGTAAACGAAGCTGTGATAGGAGAGTAAGGATATCCAATGTACATAATGTAAAATATTGTTATTTATCTATGTTATTAATAAACTTTGTTGTAAATTTATTTTAAAGTTTTGTGTCCTCGTTGTTATTTCTCCACATGGATGCATGATCTCACGATACATTTATAACTGAAACAGACATATAGTTTTTGCACAAAAGGTAAACATAAAAGTGTTATAATAATTTTGAGAATTTATTGGTATATTAAAAAAATTAAAAGATCATAATTTTATATTATTTATTGGTCATAAGTCGGTTGCCACAATATTACATTAAATTATATGCTAATGTTGCCACACGTATTCAGTTGTCAGATTATTAAAATACTACCACGTACTTATTTATTTATTTCATTTAGGAAGACGTAAGATTATATTATATTATTATTGTTATTATTATTTTTATTATTGTTAGTTGCTGTGTAGTAGATTATGACAATAAAATTCCCTTTTCATAGTTTACTACCGTAATTTTAAATCAGTTAGAATACAATTTATGAACCTGAGATTTTATTTTATTTTATTTTATTTATTTTATTTTTATTTTATTTAATTGAGCTAGATTCTTATTATAAAGAATATTAATATATGATTATTATTTTAATCGTAGTAAAAAGAGCTTAGAAAGTCGTAAGAATACTATAAGTTAGTTATTTGGTATAGTAAAAAGGGGAATATTGTTCTTATGCCATTGAGATAGTATCATGTGGATATATCTCAATGTAGTCTATCTCGTTCCCCGTATCGTCACTCCATGTCTCATGAAAATAGTTATATTTGTTAATTCATTTTAAATATATAACCGTATTCGTATTTTAAAAACTAGAGCTAGTAATCATTTTAATTAATGCTGGATATTTTATTTATTTATTTGGTAACTGAGCTAGAACCCGGAATATATATTCGTAAAAATTTAAACAGTATATAATTTTGGAGGACGAGCGGTGGGGGAGGTTAGAATATATATATATATATATATATATATATATATATATATATATATATATATATATTGTGGACTGTCTATAGGTGGTACAACCCTAAGCAGAGTTTCCAAGTCCTTTATATTAGGCCCTACTTGGATTCGGGTTAGGTTCTATTAATAAACTTACTAAATCCCGACCATTTTCTTTAACTATAACAATTGAATTTAGATAAGATTAGTATTTATCCCATGTTACTTTGACATGAGTAAACATTTCTAAAATAAGATATGTTTTAAATATAATCAATATGAGACTTGTTTACCTATAAACAGATCACATCCCCTTAACATTAAACAAATACAAAATACTTGTTCAATGGCATAAGAATACCCAGATACTTCTCCTTTTTAAGTATCTACATACTCTCATGACTAACAATAATATCTAATATATTATTTTATATTTATAACTATTAAGTTTTAATTCAATCACTCATTAAATTAATCTGTTAGATAATTACAGATAAACTTTGATTTATATTATGTTTAATAATTAAGATTAGCAATGATCACAAGAATAACTTTAAAATAAGGAGATCTCAGGAAAATCATTGATTTATTGATTCTTTATACTACCCATGAAATATCAAGGGTGATTTTACAGATTTCCATGGATAGTGTACAAATTAAGAAAGGCTTATAATTTAAATTTATAATCAAGCTTTATACGTATGTTCTTTAATACTTAATATTAAAATAATATTATTAACTAAACTGTGATTAACACTAATACTTTTACTAATAACTAATGTATCACTTAATTCTATATTAATAAATACACTTTATTAATTGGCAATGTCATCAATGACCTATGAGATCAAGGCAGCATGTAACAAGTAAAAAAAATCTTTACTAAGAGATTTATGCTTATTAAAATGTTGGATTTGCTTTAAATTGAATTGACTTTTCATTTTAATTTTGACTATACATTTTAAGTTGTGTGATGTGGTGAAAATGAGCCTAGAAAAGATATGCAGCAATTGGAATTTAATAAAACGTTTAAAACAATAATTTTAATAATATTCATTACAAATGATAATAAACATTTCCATTAATATCAATTTTAAAATAACATAACAAAATAATACATATATATTATAATAATAAAAACAGCAGAAAATTAATCTTTGGAGTATTATTATCAAACAAAACTAATGATTTCCCATTATATGTTGAGATATTTATCCCTATGTATGTGAACTATATATCACATATTCAGTTCATTAAACAATCATTTTTTTTTCCATTCATGGTTCATTAGTTTAACCTCTACATAATAGTAGTACTTGATGATTAATTAATAATACAAAAAATAAATGAGAACATAGGGTTATAATTCTGGAGGTTGGTAAGCAAACAAAATTACTACTTTTATCTTTCACATAAGAACAAAATAATTGTTTTTTTTTAGTTTATCCATTTGTACATGTAAATATAACCTGCTCTTTGGAATATGTAT